>VZRF01001110.1:0-226963 GCA_013396875.1 Vireo altiloquus | reverse complement strand
TTTTTTTGTCTCTTGCATGGAGGTCTCAGACTTAAAATCAGTAAACTGCCTGTGAATTTAGTTTGTGTGAGTTTAGGGAGGAAAAAGGGCAACATGTTTTTGGACAAGAGGAGAAAACTCTTGGTATGTTACAAGAGCTGATCGATGGGATCTCCTCATGGAATAGGATTGCAATCAGAGGCTGTAGCTTTGGGATCTCCCCCAGCCCTGTGAACCATTGTAGCTTCCTTGGGCTCTACTCTGGTCCGTGGAGAAACCAACATGATCAGACTCTGGACAAATTTTCATAAGGAGGTCAAAGTTACCCCTCATCTTTCCTTACAGGGCATTGGAGGTTTCATTCCTGTGCATTTTGGAAAAGGTGTGTTTTCAGACAGGTAGGTGTGGTAGTTTGCTACTGCACAGGATGAGTTGCTAAAGGGGAGTGTTGACTTTTGCAGCATCCAGAGCACTGACTGGCATGGGAGGATCAATATCAGATGGTTGGATGATGAAGTTATGACAATTGTTTTTATATCAACACTTTCCTAAAGCAAGGGAAGGAAATTCTTTCTTCCCTGCCAAGGTCTGCAGTAAACCAGCATGCTGATCCATGCTTTAACATTAGCGGTTCTAGATTCTCTGGGCTGAGAGAAGAGCTGTCTGCATATTTCCATCCCTTCCTCTTCTGCTCCAGTCGGCATGCCAGCTCAGCACCACGGTTCCTTTTCTGCTTCTCAACAAAATCTCTGGGCTTTAAGTGGCAGGATGGAAGTGGCAAGATAGGGAAGCTGGCACAGGGAGCTTGAATATCAGAGCTGCTTCCTGGAAGAAGCCACGGGGCAGATTCTGCCTCTCGTGCCAGCTACTGTGGCAGGGGCACAAGGGGCTTAGACCCACATCGAGGGTGAGTGGAAGTTTTATGTATTGTATTCTCTTTCTCTCCTCTTTTTCCCCTCTGCAAGTTTAATGGATACTTCTCTGGGAAGTGTACTCATCTCCCCGTACCTCAAACTCCAAAGTCCAAGTACGGGGAAGGGAGCAGCCTTCAGAGGAACAGGCAGAGAGGCCAGAGCTCATCCTCTGCTGAGTGAGGTCTGCAAGGAGATATATCCAACATAAGGCTTTAGCAGTTTTCCAGGTCCTGCCTGGAAGTATTTCTGTGGTTTGAGCATGACTGAACAGACATGTTCAATTCAGTTACAAAATCACCTGCACCTGAGTCCTGGTGCCAGCCAGTACTTGCAGAGCAATTCACAGTGCCAGGAGCCTTATGGAGGCACAGGGTCACAGACCATTACGTACAGAATAAACACACAATAGTAAGCAGTGACTTATAGTCACTACAAGACTTTGTATTCAGGTTCTGGTTGATTAATTAGGGTTTTTAATGGGGAAAGAACATCAGCTCCATGTAAGGTATAGATAATGGCAGCAGGCTAACAGTTGACTGAAGCAGGGTGAGAACAGTAGAAATGGAAGTGGTGCTGGGTTGTTGATGGGCCTCATGTTGATAAAAGGAGCAGAAAGCAATCTCATGGCTAGGAGAATGTAGTGAGGCTTTCACAGTGCTAAGCTGAGGCAGGAAGCTTAGAATCTGAATAGGAAATAGTTTGAATAAAAATGAGCTACAGCTGCTGAGTAGGGAGACAGTGCCTGCTCCCCAAGAAGTTCCAGGTAAGAAGTAAAACTATGAAAATTAACTTTGGAAAATGTGAGACACATAAAAATAACTGGAAAATGTGACTACTCTAAAATTTCTATGTCATCTTGGTAGCCAGAAGACAAAGTAGATGAATTATTTAAAAACTAGTTATGTTATAAATAGGTTGGGGGGGGGGGAATTTTGGTTTAAAATTATACTGTCCCTGTAATTTCAACATTTTATTTAGGATTGAGAAAAAACTAAATGAAAGAGAAAAGAAGGTGAAATACTGTGATAGGTGATATTCAAGTCTAGAACTTCAGTTAAGCTGGAGAACAGTTATATTAAACAAAATTAATGTTTTGAAGAGACTAGGGCAAGAAGAGTAATTTCTGGTCTCTAGGAGACAGTGTAAAGAATGAAAGAAAAAAATCATAAAAAGGTATCTTTACTGTTTTTTAATAAAAGCCTTAAGTTAGAAACTGAAACAGGAAAAGAAAAATGCAGAAATCCTTCAGACCCCAGCAGCTGAAACAACTGGTGAAGATCAACATATCTGCCATGTAATGTAAGTAAATATTTTCTAGTAACTTCTGTCACTGAAGCTGTGGCACAGCTGAAAACAAGATTTCCATGCATCAAAAAATACAGAACAAACACCATGACATTGAAACCAGAACTGGACTTTAAAAATTATACAACATGATAGGATCTAAAAAGTATTTCCGTATGTTTTTTTTTTTTTTTTCTCTTAAGATAAAAATGTCCTAAAGGTTGAAAGGAAATGAAAATGTTTGGAATAGCTTACTGGTGTTTATCCAGTTATTGCTTTCCTGACTAAATGTTGCATAAATAGAGATATAAAATATAAAGTGTAGAAGTTTTTCTATTAAAATTTTACATCTGTAAACCCTTAATGAAATAAAGATTAGAAGTTTGACATGATTTTAAGAAATTTGTGTGGCTTCTCTGATGCACAAAATATGTAAACTGCTGGATGGTATAAGGACTTTGCATCTAAATAACTATCTTTTATCTGACTCAAGATACGCATGTAGAAGTAATTCTAAGTTTTTAGATAAAAATATCCCTATCTAGGCGTTACTTTAAATAGTGCTCTGATTGAAATTATGATGATGGTTAGAAAAATAAATTTGACTGATTTCCAGAATTTTTCCAAGATGCAATGCCCTTTTAAGGGGATAATTTGACAGGGAGAAAAAAGATTTATAAGGCAGAGCTACTTTCATCTGAAATTATGAAGAAACTACCTACGCCCCATTATTAACTACTATAAATAAGATAACATCTGAAAAAATCGAGCTACTTGTAAGTCGGAGCTAATCCATGACCTGCACTTTACACATCTGAGTGTATGGTGTATTTTTCTGTTTAGCAGCAAAAGAAAAAAATGGTAAAAACCCCAAACAAAACAGAAATAGATTATTGAGGTGATGAACTTTTCTTCTGATATTTCATTAACACCTCAGCATGATGTAAGAGGCATAGATTTACTCTCTCTTTGCCATACCCTGGGAGTAGAAGAAGGGATGTAATTTTCTTTGTCATAGAGAAGGAGGCTACGCCTGGGTAAGGGGTGAGAAGAATGATGCAGAACTCTGGATTTCCAAGAGAAAATCTGGTCAAAACCATTGTCTTCAACAAAACTGAAATCTCAGTTTTAGTTAAATAATTTTTTAATTTTTAGTTAAATATTTTGGGGGTGCGAGGGGAGACACAGTTACCATCTCCACACAGTCAGGGCCCATGGCTGCCCATCCTTTCTTAGAAAGGACAACCACAAAGATGAAACCAGCCACAGGCTAGAAGTGCTTTTCTAGAACTCCTAGCTGGTTTTAGGCATATGGTGGCCAGCTGTTGTCAGGCTTATGCTGACATGCCAGGATTTGTAATGTTGTGCTCAGTGCAAGTTTGCCATATATTACTTTTAGAACAAATTTAGGGGGAGTAGAATAGAAAGGGGAAGGAGCAACTATTTTTAAGACCTCCTGTTTATCATGCTTTTGCCAGGATGAACATTCTCAGAGTTGACATAATCCTGAGCATTTGATTTCAAGTTACTCATTTTTCATGCTCTCCAGTACAATTGTGGAAATACAATCATCCTACAGATACACCTGCATCAGTCAGCAAGAGAAAACTTCTGAATCAATACCTCTGCTCTCCCAGTGATATGGGTCATGCAAGCATGTATATTTGCAAGGAGGAGATTGTATATCACAGACAGTATTCCTAAAAACATAATTGTCCCACCTTCCTCAGAGGTGGGACAAAAGGCTTTGTGGGTGACAAGAGTAGCATATTCCATTCTTTGTAGATGATGTATGTTAGGGAACTATTTCACTGCACTTTTCATATACACAGAATCAGCAAAGAATGGCCAGTGACAGAAGTGAAAGGCTGGAATGGAAATGCAGGCGTCATCTATTTGATCTCATCCTCCTGCTCTGCAGCAAGGATCTCCTGGGAGATGGTTGTCACACTGCTTCCTAAAAAGCTGCCAGCTGCAAGGGTGTCAGAGCTTTCCTACATAGGCAATTCCAGTGCTTAGTTGTCCACGGCTTGACCACTGGAAACTGCTTCCTAATATATTAAGCCCCCACTGCTGTCACTGAGTATTCATAATTCCTCAAGGAACCATGGAGAAAATCAGTCTTTATACTCTCATTGCAATTTTTCAAGTAATTGAGGAAATTGCATTCTACCCTCCAATTTTTGCACTCTAAATGGAAGAATTCAGCTTTTCTCCCACCTCTCTGCAAAGCTTAACAATTTCCAAACCTCTCTGCATTTTTGTTGTTCAACTTTATGTTCTCACTAATTCCTCTAGCTCCTTCCTAATGAGGCACTTCAGCCGTGACATCATCAGAGAAAAACAGAATTACTGCTTGTGCTTATGGGTGACCTCCCAGACAATGTTCCTTTTCTTGCAGCACCTGCATATTATTAATTTGACTTATTTTACTGCTGTGTTTTTATTCTCAAAACTTTCTTCAGTGCTGCTGCCAGCGCAGTAATTCCCCAGTTTATGTTTGTATATTTGCTGTTTTTCCTTTTTAAATGACGTACTTTATACTGTTTTAATGCTGTTAATATAGAAGCACCAAGGCTTACTAGAATTATGTATTGCCTATGGAAGATTGCCATAAAGTATCACCTGATTCTTAGGATTAAAGATCATTAATGTTTATTTATCAATACCTTATTATTTTATTTATTGTATTTGTCACTTTGCTCTGCTTTGTATATGCTAATGCTTGCTCATGCATACTTTATGAATATAGAAATTAGATCTCATTAGCTTGGTAATTAGGCCAGTGATAAGCAGCTGTTTGTTTACTGTGCAGGGCAAGATTTTTACAGAATTTCCTTACCTTTCATGCACAATTGCTGTTTGGAATCTCTGTCGCAATAAAAAAAGTATATGGAACTGTAATATCTGCTCTTAATTGTTATTGCCAGCTCAGTACAATATCAGATGGACAGAAATAAAAGAGAATTTGAGCATCCTTTAGATATCCAAGAAGCCATGTTATGATGTGTATTAGTAAAACACTTAGATCTTCCTGCCTTAGACTAGAGCACTATAGGCTGCACAATCGTGCAGAAAAAACTTCCAAAAGACAGCAATGGAATACAGACAGAGGAATGCACAGCAATATTATATGTCATTTCTGCAAATTGGGTTAGATTGAATGTTAAGGACATGCAGAAACCTCTTGCAATGGAGGTTTTCAGACCTACTTGACCTTAGATTTCAATCCCCCCTTGTCTTGGCCCCCTGTTTCCCCCATATCCAGCATTCCCAGGACAAGGAGTTCCCTGTGGATTAGTGATGAATCAATCCCTATGAGAGAGGAACTATTCACAAGAATTAATATTAATCTTTTCGAGGGTATGTGATAGCAAGGGTTTTTTAAAAATCAGAATAATGCTTATACCCCAGTGCTGCAACATCTGTAGAAATGAAGGCAAAAAATCAGGATATCCACAGTGCTCTGAAAAAGCTCCCAACTGGTGAAACTATTTCTACATTCCTGAGTTCATCCATTAGAGTAGGGCACAGGAACCTGCAGAAAAAAAAAACCAAAAAGCCCTAGAAAGTATTCTTATTCTCAACTCTCTGAAATAGCATGTGTTGGTTGAATTAACCAACTCCTCATCCTGTAGTATTTGCTGATTATCAAACTAGGAGGTAAATATTGGATATGTAGGCGAATTCTTGTGGAAAAAAAAAAAGGAGATTACAGACACATCCTTTGCTTTTCTGACTCCCTGGAGAGCTCCAGATAGTAGAGCAGGGAAATGTAGGAAATCTTTGCAGAGAAGGTTACATAAAATAAATTGCCTTCTCATTTAAGGCAATACAGAGAAAGGATCACCTGTTCCTAGACAACTCCTTGTTTCAGTTTCTTTATCCAGCAATAATCTGCTTAGCCAGTTGAGTCTTCAGGTAATTAACAGCATAAACCAAAAGCTCACTTAGGTTGAGAGGTCTTTAATCATGTGTTGTCTGTATGCTTTTCCATTATGAAAAATGCCAGTGTTAGAAAGGAAGTAAACATTACCTGTAAGATTATTATTTGCTGAAAAGTATGTTTTTTTTTTGCAATTAGCTGACTATCTCATTAGTCAGATTGCCAAAATGTAATTGGTATTCTGTGTTTTGTGCTATGATTTTTTTTTTTCTTTGATTTCTCTGGCCTTTCAGTTTATTTTTAGAAATAGAAAATGTGTCATTCTGGCTGCTTTTCTCATTTCTGAGAAAACAGAATGTCCCACAGTGGGAGAGTTTTCAGGTATTCATCAGCTATTCTTGAAAAAACATATGATCACACCATGGCTGCTCTGAATCTCAGTAGATGAAAGTGGGGAAATAAATTGCAGAATGCTTTAGGATGTAAGGAGTTGAGAAGAATACGTATATTTGAGTCTATTTTTTATAAATTGTAGCTGTCTTTTCTGAAAAACTTTATCCATAGTGCAGGAAAAATCTTTGCTGAATGATGTAGGATATTTGTCTGAAAACTGTTTTTCCCAATCTCAAAATGCTGCTGAGTATTCTAAAATATAAACAGAAAAGAAAATTTTCAGTATTGATATTTTTGTTTGAATCTTGGAACAAGTCAAGTATTTAGTAAGGTGGACTGTGATTTCAGGACTTCGCATTTCTAAAGTGTTTGTACTCTGGCACAATTGGCTGGCATGAATTTTACTTTTTCTTTGAAATGAGTGAATATTTTATGTATTGTATATATGATTATATAATTATATAATTATATAATCATATATACAATACATAAAATTATTCCTTTTACATACATAATATTATTCCTCCTATATCAATACATAATATTATTCCTCTTTTTTCCCCTCTGCAAGTTTAATGGATACTTCTCTGGGAAGTGTACTCATCTCCCCATACCTCAAACTCCAAAGTCCAAGCACGGGGAAGGGAGCAGCCTTCAGAGGAACAGGCAGAGAGGCCAGAGCTCATCCTCTGCTGAGTGAGGTCTGAAAGGAGATATATCCAACATAAGGCTTTAGCACTTTTCCAGGTCCTGCCTGGAAGTATTTCTGTGGTTTGAGCATGATTGAACAGACATGTTCAATTCAGTTACAAAATCTGTTGCGTGAATCGCTTGGGAATGTGTTGTCAAATAGCATTTGAGAGTGACCGAGAGCTGGCCAAGAGATAAGGAGCTTCTCTGCAGTTGTCTCTGGCTTCCTGGTGATCTCTAGGATTCCCTGGCAGGATTTCAGAGACTGTGGAAGACCTTTTAAACAGTAAAACAATTGAGAACTTTTATTTTGGATTATTTTCTTCCCTTCACACTTAATTTTTGTTCATCAGAATATGATTGAAATTTGCACTATTAAATTCAATCAAAATTTCCCCTAAATGTTCCACAGCTATTGTTTTTAGTCATATCATTCTATTCTCTGTGCATTTTCCCCAGTTACTCAAATTATGTGTGTGTAGAGGTTCACAAAATGTTCATTTTTTGTCTTGAAAGCTCCTGTTTTCTTAATAAATTCATTTAAAACTTGCATTCTGTATGAGTTGTTCATAACAAGCAAAGGAAAATTAAAAGAAAACATTTCTTAGATGATCTCTGTGACAAACCAAAATGAATTAGGTAACAATTTCAACATTAGTTAGCTGGGAATAAGTATGCATTCTTTTAAATCATGTGAAATTATAAATTTAAGAGACTAGTGACATTTGCAAAATGTGTGGAACTCATCAAATGAATTCTTTGTTACAGGTGGTTTTCTCAAGTCTAATTGATATGGATATTGGCTGGCTATGTTGTAAGGAGAGGGCTGCTACATGTCCAAATTGTTACATGCAGCAGGAGATGGAGGGCTGGTTTCCTGAAAGCACGATTGTGTGGTAACTGTCATTCATTTTTCTGTATTAGAGTCTCTCCTGTGTTATTTTTCAGGCTATGCTCCCATTTCCAAAGCAATATTTAATTCCAAACTCACAGATTTCAATTCATAAGTATCTTGTGAGGAAGTCTAACTAGTGTTTATGACTGCATGTATGTCAGGTAAGTTCCTTTCGCTCTCTGTGACGCGTCTCATCCTTGCAAATGATGTAGTCCAGGAAAATGAGATTGGACAGGCTCCCTCCCTTTGTGATACTGATTAATATGTAGTGAGTATCTTGGCCCAGCAGTAGGAGATGCACTGGCAGAATCCCACCTCAACGGAGTAGCAGTATGTATTGTGGAAGCAGAAGTCCATCTTCACTGGAGGAGGAATTCCGGGAAATTCTAAGCTACAGGTGGCACAGCCCTGGTAACAGGCTGGGGCAAGGCCCTCCACATTTTTAGGTAGGAGAACATGAGTGGGGTTGTTGTCTGCCTGCTGCTTCATCTAATAAACCAATGATGGAGACAACTCAGTGGAAACCAGTTGTGCCCCAAATTCCTGATTCAAAAAGTAATCAACAATAAAAGAAGGAGTAGGGCATATTGACAGGACTCTACTGTATCTTAAAAGCAAGGTCAAATTAAGTAAAATTTTACTATGAAAAGGTAATTGCTGCAACTGATTGTAGAAAGACTTCAGTCCTTATGGTCTTTGCACCATGAAGTGCTGCATGTGGCCACAACTTCAAAAGAATGTATTTAAATTTCTGGTTTCTTGTATTTTGAAGGAGGCAGGTGTGTGAAGTCAGAATTCCTGCTATTACTGTTGATGACAGATCCTGGGTGACTACACTCTGACGGCTTGCCATTAATTCAGAATAATTAATGAAAAGGAAATCTCATTGTAGGGAACATAGATTGGATCAAACAAAAATCCAAGAAAGACACATTGTGTAGTCATCACATTAGGAGGTGGATGTTGGTCCAAAGAAGAGCACAGCAGGTGAAAGAGAAGAAGATGCACGAGCTGTTAATGTGGTCTTTTGGACAGCTTTACTTTGAAGGGAGTATGTAATTTATGTGCAATTATGAGGAAAGCTGTGAAAAGCCACTGCTGGAAAGAAAGGGAAATCGGGACATTTTCATTGCTATACTCCCTTCTACTTTAAGATGTGACAGGTCACATTCCAGTGGGAGAATTGTGGTTTCTGCTACAAGATCTATAAACACCCCAAAAAAGTTTATGGCAAATGAAAGGACTGTGAAATTTCCCTCTGTTCTCTCCTTTCAAATTTATAACCTGAAAAATGATCCAGTACAGTGCTATGGGAGAGATGAGTATTAAAAGAATTTTGCAAGGCAGAAAGATTTCTCTGGATTGGGATTCCTTTGTGTAATGAATCTCCATCCAAGTATGACCCTAAAAGAATTATGGAAGATTTATCTTTTGATCCTTATTAATTTAGCTCATGATTCTGTATATTTTATATCTTGAAGTACTCTCTGCTAATGAAATTTGATGAAGGTCCAAAATTTTGTGGCAGGGATTACAGAATAGGAGATGAAGGATCATGTATGTTACTCTTTCTTCATATCTGCATTTGGATGGTAGTGCAGTGCTTCTTGCATGTTGACTTCATGGGCTGTGTATGGTTAAAATACTAGGGAAGGAGAAGTGTCCTTGGATGTAGGTTTGAAAATGCACTAATGATGAATTTCTTGTGAAGAAGTGAAGCGAATTGACTTTCAGAAAGAGTTGAGTGGCTTTAGAGAAAATCCAGGTTGGTTTCTTTGGCAGACTCGGCTTCAACAAAGGCACCCTGGAAAAAAAGGAGAAAGTCCCTAAAAAACTAATTACCTGATACATATTCCTAGCAGGGATTTTCTCTTTATTTGCTGAGAGGGCATAATGGGAACTTGATTCTTGGCTGAGGTTTGAAGGCAGTACAAGAATATAAATAAAATATTAATAGTTCTGCACAAAAGGAATGCCAGTATTATTGTAAAGCTTTTACAAAATAATTCATTCCATAAATTAACCCTTTTTCTTTTTTGACAAAGGAATGACAGGACTGTCTTTTCTATAAATAAATATCTTGATTTACTTTAATATTCCATCTAAATAAATTTTAGCTATGTGTTAGTTTATTATTAATCCACTTTTTTTTATTCTACTGATTATACTTTCATCACATTTGATGGCAAGCTGGAATGATCTGGTTCAAATGCCCAGATGGGGAATGAGCTCTGCCCTGAAAAGCTGGCAAGCTAGACCTTACTAGTAAAAACATCTGTAAACCCCAGGGCACACGTGGGCCTCCAAGGAAGACACGACACTCCAAACCATGAGGGATACCTGCTGTTGCCTCTGTGCAGAACAATGGGAGGTTCCAGGTGAAAGATGGTGTGGCTGCACTGTGGAAGTTATTTCAGCACTGTGGTGTTCCCAGTGTATGCAAGGGAAGGGAAAAGAGACTCATTTATTCTCTTAACTGTCTTGAATGGTCAAATACTTGCAAAGAGTATGGAAAGGACTTGAAAGGAGATTTAGAGAATGGGATAGCAGCCTTGAAATATGCTTTGTAAAAGGTGTTTGTATGGGGTATGTGTCATGGAAGGTGAAAAAAAGGTTACAAGTGGAAATGGAAGAAGATACCAAGTCCATCTCTTGCAGCTAGCTGTGTTCCTTTGCAGGTGCCACTCCTGTTCAGCAGCTGGCAAAGCTTCTGCTGTATACATAATTTTCGTAGAGCTTTATAAAGCGTCAAGGTGAAAGGTGTTAAAAATGAAAGAAGATTATTACTACTATTACTGCTTTCCCTATGTACTTTGTTCAGAATTATAATCTGAAGTTTTTTCTTTCTTTTCACAGTAATTTTCAGTCTCAAACAAACCCCTACTTTTTCTGCTTAGACTGAGATAGGACTGAGGACTGTTATGGCTTGGAAAATGCTACAAGCTCACTATGAGAATTACTACAGCATTGGAATGTGCTATAATCAGTGGGTAAAGTACAAAAAATTAAGGACTACCTGATTTCCCTTGCAAATTCTACTACCATTTATGTGAGATATAATTAATTCATTGTTGAAGATCTATGCAGTGGAACCAGTAAAACTTGTCTTACACTCTGCTTTCCAAAGCATAAGGGAATCTTAGCTTCATGCAGGATTTTGTTTTGTTTTTATGACAATCAAAGTGTACTCCTGAGTTTATTAAATATTCTTCATACAGGGAAACTAACCTTCATAGCAGCAGCAGTAATCAATAGTTTATCTTGTGGATGAATATATTTATCACCATGCTTCTTAAAATATCCGAAGGGACTTGATAAGCAGATAGGTAGATTTATATCCTCTGTTCCAAGGTAGAGCTGCTCTTCACCTGTCACTTGTCTCTAGATTTTGGTCTGTAGATGGACAAACGTACGAGGTGCCTGACAGAGGGTTGAGAAGGGACACTTAGCCATGACTGGCTGAACTTGTGACCCTCCTTATCACTTAGCTGCCCTGTGGTCCTGGTCCTGCTGGAGATACAGGGTAGCCCTGCTGTGCAGTGGCAGCAGGTAGGAAGGGTGCCCTGCCTCTCTTGCCTGCAGAGCTGTAAGAGTTTTCTGCCTTCCCTCTACTGGGAGCTTTCTTTTGCTTGCTGGGAGGCTGAGCAGGGGACAGCATCCACCTGTGAGAGGGAAAGTGGGTGCTGTGTCTGTGTGAGAATGAGGCAGAATAATATTTCTAATACCAGGGGAAGAACCAGTAATGAGGATATCTCTGTCCTCAAACACACAAGCAGGTCCATCTAGCAATTAAGTGATCCTATGAATACTGGTTGTTCAGAAATCTTCACATGATGATATCATGGAATTCTGGTTATGGCCCTTATGCCTTTTCTTCAGGCTGTCTCTGTAACCACAAAAGCTAAGAATTCATACACATGAAATATTACTACTACTTATACTACTAGTACTATTTTAAAGTTTGGAGATTTTTTGAGAAGAGAGTAGGCAGTACTCAAGAATGATGAATTTCTCTGGATAATAGCTAGCTGAACAGTTAGTACTTGCATATTGAAACTAGCCTCAACCCTGCTGTCTCTTCCCCAGTCATATTTTCAGGTTTAAAGAAGCACTTGGGATTATTGTAGAGTTTTGCAGGTAGGAATTAGACAAGGGTACAAAACTGTAGGAAATCAGTTTTATTTATAGCATGTGGAAACTGAGCTTATCCTGTGGTCAGTCAATTCCAGATGCTGGGGCTTTAGTTAAAATAAATCATGGTATTCACAATATAATAGCAATGAAGCAAGAAAGAAGATGTAAAGCAAAAACATAGACAAAATAATATAATCAAAGGAAGACAAGAAGCGAGTAAAGGAAAGGAGAAGGAATGTAATACCATAAAGAAAAATCTGTTCTATAAAATCCACTTTTTATAAATATGACAGAAACTTTTCAAATAAAAACTTATTTCAGTAATATCATAATTACACAGTGTAGGTGGAGTGAAAAGGGATTTTTTTTTTGCATCTGTTTCAATTTATCCTCTATGCTGGATACCATAGAGAAATCCCTTCAAAGGATCACTTTAGTTCATAGACAGCCCATATGATTTTTTTTTTTGCTGTATGCCCCAAGACTGCACCAGTAACTGCGTGCTTCAATAAAAATATGTCTTCAGAGAATTGCTCAGTCCCCTCCATATCCTTCCTCAGAGGGCTTTTTTTCCTTCTTAACTCTTCTCCTATTTTACTTGGTAGTTTATGGACTGCTAGAAAGATGATGCCTTAGTTGTTTCTGTCTTGTAGTTCAGCCTTTCTGATTGAAAGTGCATGGAAAAATGTAGGTGTGCAGAGCAGTCATCTGCTCATATACTAGTGGACATGCCAAAACAGACTTAATACTGCAGCAGTAAAGAGCAATGGTAGTTTTTATACTGAAATTCGCAGGGGAAAAATCTAATCCTTTTCTAGATTTTAGACACCCTGTCAGAGAGCTGATGTTTCCAATAGCATGCTGCACCAAACTCAGGTCTGTCATATAATTTTCTTCAATCAATTCCTAAAGTAAAGACATCAGCTAAACTTCTGTATTTCTGTAACAGTTGGGATTTTTCAGTAGAAGTCTATGTGTTAAATTTCATGGGCCAAATGAGCCTCAACAGTCAAAGCCAAAAATGTTCTACATGGGATATTAAAAGGAGATGAAGGATTCTATCTCAGGAATCTTTATCTTAGTTCCATGGTAACTAACCGTCTCTAAACATCTTTCCACCTCTTTAAAAAAGTACAGAGGAAAAATTTTTAAAAAATATTAAACACGTTTGAAAATGTTTCAGGCACAGGTGCTAGTCAGCATTCAATCATGCATTTAATTAAGACAAGTAAGTTTAATTCAGAGCAGCTGCTCCTAACATTAGTAGTAGCTTGAAGCGTCAAGTCTAGAAGAGTTTCTTCTACCTTCTCCTCAACTCCATCAGCGGAATGATCCTGGTTCTCTCTACAAACTTTGTGCTGCTTGTATTCTTAGCCTGCCATGAGTAACCACACTGTTACTAATTGAAGGGTAAGTAATAAATAAAACTGAAAGCATCTTTTTTTTTTTCACTTTTTCCTTCAAGAGTAGACTCTTTTCTTAATGATGCCAAGAATTTTAGATGATTTTAAGAATTATGAAGTTTTTTTGTGTCTGAGGGAGAAGATAAATTAATTTGAAAAGAGCAAGAGGGTTTTTTTTCTTTGCTGTGTTGATGTCTAATTCTCCTTGAGGACAAGGAAGTACAAATAGAAAAATTCTAAAGAACGTGTAGCATGGACAGATAGGAAAAAGCATGTTCCAGCCATATGTGTGTTCTTGAAAAAGGGCAGCAGTGCACATAGCCATTTTCTGATGGCAATGGGACAAGCCATGCAGTTTAGCTGCCTCTCTGCTCGTGGGAATGTCTGCATCAGCAATAATGCAGGGGAGGAGTCAATGTGATACAAAGATCTTTGTCTGTTGAGGGAAGCTGTCTTATTAACTGGAGGAGGTAAAAGCCAGTGGCAAAGAAAGGAAGTGGTTAGGAATGGAAAAGAGAGTCTGGATGCAGGAAGCTGGGCTGTGGTTGGTAAAGTTGCTGTGCCTGCTCAGTTTGCTCCAGTTTGCGGGGCAGGACAGTAACAGCCAATATTACTGCTGTGGGCCTTGACTTGCCAGGAAGGGATGGATGACTAGACTGCAGAAAATCATGGTAGAACTGAAGCCAAATGAAAGAGAAAAGTACCTTTGAGATGTATTTGGTGGAAAATTGTACGATAGTATGTGTGTGTGAGATTGTTTTCAATACGCAGAGTAGTGAAATGAAGGAACTTGGATATGGGTAGCTGTGAGAAGCAGAGACACCATGTCTGTATAAATAGAATGCAATGGGAAAGCAGAAAACTGGAAGAGACCAGCAGAGAGTGAAAGAGTTATAGAATCATTTAGATTGGATAAGAACTTTAAGCTCATTGAGTTGAACTGTAAATCTAACACTGCCATGTCCACCAATAAACCATATCTTGGAATTCGATGTCAATGCAGCTACTGGTGATCCAGTCTTCTGAATTTGGAAGCTGGAACTGATTGCAGTCAGTGAGGATTCTCTGTGTATGTTAAATACTTACGAAACTAAGGGAAATGCATCAATGGATCCATAGCTGTGTCATGAGGCAGTAGTGCCTCGGTTTGTTCTGGTCTTTGTTCTAGAAGTCTGAGTCACTGTGGACTTAAGATTGAGGAAGGAAGGAGATACACCTTACCCATTGATAAAATGTCTAAGCTGGCTTCCCTTTTATTTCCCCCTTTCCCTTTTTGTTTTTATATGAATGTCCATTCTTGTAAATCACTCATGATATCTGAATTATCGTGTAAGATTCCTTTGTGGTACTGGGCATTTGGTTCCTGAGGTTAATCCATGTGGATACTAGCTTCTGCAGGCTCCCACGTCTTGCTTCCCAGTTAGTGAAAACACAAGAAGACTGGAAATCCTTTTAACTACACAGTCTGTTGACACATGGCACTAAGGCATTTCCACAAGCATTGCAGAAAGAGATCTTTAATCTTTTGAAAACAATTCTCCACCCCTTTAGAAATATTTAGAAATACAGCTCCATGTAACTTTATTTAGAAATAAAGCTCCAAGATTGCTTTCTTAGGGAGGTATTATATGACTATAATTTGGGATGTTCCTAGTTGCCAGTGCTGCTTTCAGTTCTGGTGTTGGCATCACCTTTCAGAGCTGTGGATTTTGGGGCACATTGATGTCTGCCACTTATACAGGATGAGTTCTTGGGTTTAATTGTATTAGAACAGTGACTGCATAGAAGAACCCCTCCATGACATTTTTTTATTTTAATTCTCGTTCAAAATCTTATGTCTTCTTCTGGAAAATGATTTTTGAGCACACTTAGACTGACTTTTCTGTCAAGAAGGGCTATTCTTTAGAAAAGTTTGGATTTTCTACTAAAAGGGTAAAGCTGGTGAAGTTTTCCTCTATCTACAAAATACATGGCTAAAAATATATCTTAGGAGTTAATAATTTTGCCAAAATTTGTTGCACTATTCAAGCTTTTCTGTCTCATACAACTACTAATACCACAAATAGCCAAAAAGGTCTGGTTAGGTAGAAGGCCCAGAGTTTCTGGCCTCTGTGTGGGAGATCACTCTGGAACAGATCAAATGGAGAGTGCAGCTTTTCTTCTTGGTGGTGCTGGTACGAGGCATAGGAATTTCCTGCTAATGTGACAAGAAAGCTAAGTGGTATAATAAAATTAAATGGGGAAGAATAATGTCAGAGTTGATTTAAGGAAAATGCAGGAAAAACACAAGTTACTGCTTACACAGCTTCTCCTTAATTCCCTGAGGCCTTGCTGCAGCTTTGGAGTTGTCTTTTGTGTCCCTGTGGCTGAAAAAACCTGAAGTCCAAAGTTTGAGCTGAGTTTCATAAACTATGCAGACTATAAAACAAAATAGTATAACAAAACAAAAAGAGGGATGAAAATTCATTGTTGAAGAAAAGAAATAAAGAAGAAGTAATTTTAAGAAGGGGTGGAGGGGCAGGAACAATTATAATTTATGGAATAGTGCAGACTTTCTTAAGAAAATTACTAATTTTCTTAAAAGGGAGAACTATTGTTCGCCATTCAGTACCACACTTGTGAAAAAAACAAATACTGAAAATCAGTGAAATACACTGGAAAAGACAGGCCTTGACAAATGACAAAGCTTTGTTCAATTACAAGTGGTAAAAAAGCAACTAGCCTTCTGAAACAAAGGCCCTAAAAATGTCCCTGGCAGGGGAGATGAGAGTAGCATAAGCAAGATTTTGGAAAGAAAACAAACTGGTAACATCAAGTGAAAGAATTTTCCCTTTTTTTGTTTAAAAAAAAAAAAGTGGACTGGCTGGACACACTGGACTTTCCCCCATGTGCTCTGTGTGCTGTGTCCCAGGGGAAGCTGCTGGGTGGGTTACAGCCTTTGGGGCTCTGGGAGTTACCTGGGACGTGTCTTGTGGGAAGATAATCGAGCAGAGCTGCAGGAACACATAGTCTTGCTGGATTTAACAGTGCAATTAATGAATCTCCAGCTTAGCCCCAAGTAAGCCAATCAAGGACTGGTTATCCCCCATCAGTCTGTTCCCTTGTCCAAGATGAGCAGGCATCATATGTCTGCTGGCTGGGCTTTGGTGCTGGGGGTCTTGGGAGGCCTCTGCAGCACATTGGCACAGCTTTGTGCCACAGGAGTGCTGGGCAGGGCAAGGGGCTGTTGCTTCAGCCCTGCTAATAGTGTGTGCTGTACCACATTCCTCCCTACTCTCTGGGCCTGTTCCTTTCTGAGGGAGGTCTATCTTGTCCCTTTTCCAGACTGACCAGCTCCTCGTAGCAGCTGCTCTGGGATTGTTTGGTCTCCCCCAAATAATCTGTCTCTTGATGACGTGTGACCCCTTGATAGAAGCAGCAGTTTCATTCTTCACATCTTCCCCTGTGACCTGTGGCTGTTCTTCTAATTCGTCACCATATATTATATGAGACTCAATTTTTAAGCCAGTAATTAGCCTTTTTTTACCATAAATCTGAGTTTGATTTAATTTTCAACTTCACTGTGCAGCCAAGACATTTCTCATGTGCTCTCCTCTTCCTCAAAAGAACTTGTATTTATTTTTTTTAAGAGAGGATGGTGAGAGAAATGAACTGGACAAGGTGTTTATGAGACATGCCAGTCTAAAAAATGCAGTGTTTTACTTTGTTTGAATATTGTTTGATTTACTACTTTATTTACTACATAGCAGTTGAAAAACAACCTGACCCATCAACCCTGGGAGTATTTTTCATATAGCTGTGAAAATATGGGTGTCTTTTCATATATCTAGAAAGACTATCTGGCTATTCTCAGAGTTTAGTGTGAAGATTATAAGCAGAAGATCTCTGTGCAGGGAAAGCTGTCTGCTGCCACACTTGGAAGAAAGCAGTGACTTGCAAAAATTGGGAAAGAACTGAGGGAACAAAGGAGGTATTTTCATAGTCCATATTTAAATGTTCTCTAGAAGTCTTAGCTAGGTGGTTATCTCATTAGAGCAGCAGCCAGTTTTATCCACTTGCCACATTACCAGGCCTAAAACTCCTGCTAATGTTTTATATATATATTATCAGCAAAATGTAAGGGTTCAAGGTTTTTCATTGTTTTATATAGCTAATCATCTCATTAAAAGGGTCTCATACCAACCAGTTAAGCCAACTCTGATAAGCCTCCAAAGTCTTAGATGACATTTCAGATAATACTGTGTAATTTGGCATTGAGCTGTGGGAATATAATTGGGGGAGAAACCTTCAAACTAGCAATTTAGCCGGGGCTAGGAGTAATTGTAATTACAGATTTTCAGGCTGAGCTATGTGAATCATCCTAGAAAGATATTGGACAGAGCTGGGAATCTGCTTCTAGCAACTCATGTGCGTTAGCAGGGAGAAACAAGGAGCTGTCTGCTGCCCTGTTTTTCTGCAGGTGGTCACGAAAAGAGCTGGAAAATTTGTGATTATGTCAACCTGCAGACAGTGATAGGAGCTGGGAACTGACTTGTGACCACTTGCAAGCAGGCAATGCTATGGGTACCAGTTTTTGGCTGTGTCTCTGGATGTAAGAGAAAACAACAGATAGAGGAGTGCTTTCTTTGGTGGGGGACAGTGTTGCATGGAGCTGAAACCTGAAAAACATTATCAATGGAGAATGGAAAATGTGCAAACTCTCTTTGGGAATGACTGGACTAGGCTGCATGCTCTAAAGAGATTGGCCTGAAGCAGATTTCTCATTTCTTTTGAGCAACATCTAAAATCAGTGACATCCAGAGATTTGGGGGCAGGTACAGCCAAACTCCATTAGGTTTTTTTTGGCAAGACATATAGTCGTGACACTTGGGGGTGTGGTTAGATTAGGGCTTAGGGCAGGGTTAGATTCATGGTTGGAATCAATGATCTTAAAGGTCTTGTCCAACCTCAATTATTCTATTATTAAAGGAAAAGAAGACAAACAGGTGGCTTTAGTCCATCATGAAGATCATCACTTAAAGGATTTGTCTGGCAGATATTATCTTGACAACTGATTTATGTTGATAATAATAGAAACTCTATGATGTCTTTGTTCCCCTCTTAAGAGGGAGGAAGAGAAAGGGGGAGAATGCCATCTTGGAATTTCTGTGAGCAGCTATAGAGTAGGAAACAGAAAATATTTGGCTGCAAAAGCTTTTGCAAAGCACACCATGGCACTCCATATCATAGGTGCAAATTTGCTGTTGATATATATGGAGAGAGTGATGACACTTTTTGAATGGAAACCCGATATTTTTCAGGCTGGTGAAAGAATAAGGAAAATCTGAGAAAAGTCATGAATACCAGGAGCTGTGAATGTCATGTTTTAGATTATATTTAAATCTGTCTTTCCATTTGTTGTGTTCACAATACTTAAGACACAGAAGTTAATCACAGATTGTGCTGCCGCTTTTTAATTGTCTTTTTCTAATGTAAGTAGTATAAGTTAGCTGTGATGTAAGGATGATTAACTCTCATACGAAGACAGTTAATTAATTAATACAGAGAAGTATTTCTGATTCCAGTTTACCTCTTTAGCCCTCAGTTAAGTGCCACATGAGTAGTTTTATTTGTATCTGCATGTAGTTGCTGGCAGCCCATCCACTCCCTATCATTGGTCTATTTTTTCAGGGCAGTACAGAAAATAGCTCACAGGATTCTTTTCAGCTGATCTTTTAAATCAGCTGTTTCCAGCTCTTGCCATTATTCTGGTCTTAAAACCCACTATCTCATTATGGTACTTTGTTGGTTGAGTTTCTGTTATGGTTGCTACATTTTCTGCAAAAATCTCATCAGTTTTCTGCAAAGCAGTGGAATTTCGGTGGATAGGTCTGCCTTGTCAAGCTTATCCCACCTTTCTGCAACTTTTCTTTTTTTCCCCTAAATTTGAAAGTAATAGCACCAAATGTAAAAATTTGGTGCTATTACTTTCAAATAGTTTTACATGTCACAATTTTTGATTGTGAAAGTAATAGCACCAAATTTGTCATTAAATATACAAATTCAGTTCATAATTTACAGCTTTCCTGCTGGTAATGCAGATATACTTCTGGAATGTGAATTTGTGTGTTGGAACTGCTGTAGTAGCCAGGCTATTTCTGTTGAAAATGGCACGTCTTGTCAACCAGCTCAATCCTCTGAAACATATCAGCAGTCATCCCAGGCTGGGAGCTCACAACCTATAGCCAAAAATTCAAGTTACTTTTGGCTCTTCAAGGGTTGACAGAAGAATAGAATGAGACATTTTTAATTGTAAAATGCTTCTGCACAACCACAATCTGACTTCTGCATTTGCCAAATGTTTTCTTTGCAGCAACATTTCATTTTTGGGTAACATTCCATTTCAGTTAACTGTGCTGATCAGCATCTTGGGTCTCTTATTTAATGAAATAAAACTTAGCACAAGTTACAGCTACTTAAAAGGGAGAGAGGAAAGAGGGTAACTTCTGCTTACGTGAATTGGACAATTATCTCTTTAACAAAAAGAGGAATTTAGTGTTTCAGCTTTACAAATATGGTAACAATTATTTATAATCATGAAACTGATTTGAAATGCTTGCTGAGTGGTAGATGGCTTCATATTCATTGCCTTTATTGTCCTGTCTCGCTCATGAATCAAAGCAGACTTTCAGGGCTGTCTTTTCTGCCTGGTTCATTATCTACAGACTGTGGCATATCAAGAGAATGTGCTTACTTTCATGTAAAGTATAAAGAAATCAAACTTCAAGCTGTTTCCATTTTGAGGATTTAAAAACAGGATCCAATTCTTATTTTTTTTCTCTTTTTATTTTTTCTTGCAAAGTATTTTACAACATTAATAAGGATTTCTGATAAGCAGCATTGCTACTGATATTGCCAGACACAGCTGATGAAAAGTAACACTAAATTGTTCATTAGATTTGGTTCAGATAATTTCTGTGTGAGAAATGTATTTATGTAAGACCAGCTTTTCCCAAAAGATGGTACTCATCAGGGAGTATTTTGGTGTTTCTGGACATGATCAGGTTGGTGGTATGCCATCAGGGAAGGAGTTATCTCTCATCTGAAGTAGAGCATATGCTTTCTTTAATAGAAAGGTTTATACTGGTGGTGCCGACTGCATTCCCTGACTACTGTGGCAGAAATCTCCTCAAAGAATCCCAGCAAGTTAGTGAACCATGAACCCCGAGCTCTCTCCACTCTTATACTGTCAATCCTTAATCAAGCTGTGCTTCTTCAAGTGTTTTCCCATTTGATATTCTAGGAGTTTCTCCCCACTTTATATCAAGCTAACTGGTCTATGGTTTCCTGTTATGTCTCCAGGCACTTTTAAAATAACTTTGTTATGTTAGCCACTTTCCAGTCCCCAGGGGTCTCTTCTGAACTAAATGAACTTGTGAATGTGCCTGCTAATTCCTTAGTTTCTCTCTCCACTTCCTTAGCGGGTTTGGGTATTTGTCTGGCAGTGGTTTTTAAGACTGTCTAACCATTTCAGTAATATCAGTGCCATTACAGGCTTAAACAACGACAACAAAAAAATCTTTCTCCTTCAAAAGATCCCCTTCCCAACCTCTTCATAGAAAAGACAAGCAGAATTCACGCTTCATTTTTATTTTGTTTCTACCTCATCCAATTAAAAAGGATTTGCTCTCCCTTGTCCTTGCTCCCTGCACAGTAAATCTGCTGCGTGTGAGGAAGGAGTAGCTATAATAGGGTATTTTTCACTGTACCTTGTGGTGTTTACATTCTGTTTTCCTCGTTGTGAATGAGAAATTCTGTGAGGCAGGAGTGATTGGTGACATCCTCTGTCACCCCAGCCACCTGTGTGCCGCGGAGCCCCAGTGCCACCTGCTCCACAGTGCCTGTCACACCCAGGCTGGCCCCTGCCTGCGGAGGGCAAGGCAGCACAGGCCCCTTTCAGTGACGAGCTGGGACAAGGCCAAGCCCTTTATGGGGGACTGGGCTGATGGTCACACCATGGGGTGACCTGTCTAGTCCACTGATCCAGACTTGGTTTTTAAAGTTCTTTCTATTTTTTCTGAAAATTCTTTTTTAATTTAAGCTCATGAATATTTTGTTGCATTTTTTTGTTGTCACTTCGAGCCTAATTAGATGTTTCATTTTTTCATGGACAACCTTTTTCTCTTTGTGCTCTATGAAGAGTACACCTTGACCAATGTAAATGTCAAAGTTATAGTGTAAAAATCAAAGTTACTTGTGAGAAGTGTGCTGGCATAAGTCACTGTCACAGGTTCTTGTGATGAATACCTGAGCATTATTTTAGATATAAATGTGGGGGAAGTGACATGTTGGTGAGAAACAACTGGTGAGAAGGAGTAAATTTAATGTCTAATTCAGGCAAAATCTGTTTTATTTCCTGAATATCATTTAGGTGTAAGGGAAAAATATATGCTCGTATGTGGTATGCTCAAGATATTCTGAAGTATGGATTGTTTTCTACAAGTTATTTCTCATACTCATTAGAAGCTGTTAATTCTTATGTGTTTTTCTTAATGATACTTGTACAATTATACCTTTGTAATATAATGACATTCATCCTTTCAAAAACATTTCCCATATCTTTATTAATCAAAGAGACAGGAGAATAAATCTACATTTCTTAATGCATTGATGCTAAAATGGAAGGAAGAAGCACACTAGAAAGACAAAGAAATAATGAAATAGCATCTACAGATAATCAAACCATGCCCCATAAATATAAAAACTAGATTAATCTTGAAAATATGCAAGCAATATGTTTGCAGGAAGAATTTTGAAAAGTAGAAAATTTCCTGCAGTACTGAAGAGGGAAAAGAAAAAAGGGGTGCAGTTATAAACAGAGAATCCTGTGTAACTCTCCAACAAGTACCAGGAACAGAGAAGGTGCTTTAAGTTTTGGTCAATATATCTAAAGCATTCCATCACAGAAGGAGCAAGTTTTTCACTCCTTCCTGTTGTGCAACTACATCTGGAAAAGTGATCTAGGTTCTGAAAAATGCAGTGTCTGAAAAAAGGAAAATAAAAAAGAAAGATTAGAAATTGCATATGCCTCTCATCTTATACCCTCTTGTGTATGAGCAGCTTTCTGGAAACATCCAAGAATTGGACCCAAATCTGCTTATTTTCCTTGTCTGGGCCCCCAAAAACTTATGAATGTATTTTAATTGACTTAAAGATCTTCATGCTGTCTTAGAATCTGATCTGAACAGGATTGAGCACTTTCTAAATTTCCAATTTTTATATTTTTTTTCTCAAAGGGGCAAATCGGCCACAGGTATCTAAATCTGCACATTTTTAAATGGGAATCTTGCCCCCTGTTCCCTTATCACCAGTGCAGGGACCAGGCAGTAGGGTAAGAGGACACCAAGCCCCAAAATCCTTCTCCCAAAGCCCTGTGCTCGTGCATCTCATGCTGGAAGCTCCTGTGCAGACCAGCTCCTCTCCACACGCTGCAGGCAGGGGCTGGGGTACATTTTTGGGGTACCCAACTGCAGGATGCTCTCTCCCTCCGGCTGCTCCCTTCACCCTGTCCCTGATGTCCCCCAGTGCCCTCACACCAGCGTCACTGCAGTCATAGCCAGCAGCTTCCAGCCCTTGTGCCAGCACAGAGCCTCTGCAGCCCTGGCAGAGAGCCCAGCCAGGGCTCCAGCTGGGTTAATTTTATCATTTCTCTGATTGCCCATGCATTACTCAACTGTCCTTTGCAGCAAGGATGTGGCCCCAGAGCTGCCAAGTGAAAAGCCCTGACAGCCTCATTTAAGCACACTTTACAGGATTTCAGGCAAAGGAAGTTTGAGTACTGGTTGCTGTAAATCATAAGATTTCCAGTAACTGCAAATGTATCCCCACAACTCACGAGAACACAGTTTATCACTTCATGGTACCAAAACCAGTAGGGAATTGACCTTGAATCTTGAAAGGAAAAAGACACTCAATAATTAAACAAGTTAGATTGTTTTATATCAATGCAGGGTCACTCTCCTTTTTTTTTTTTTTTACTACTTACAAGTGAATGTTTTTCTTTACTTCTTACACCTGCATTCCTTGATTTCCCAGTTTAGTATTAAAAACAACAAATAAACCTGGTTTAAAGGCTGGAAGATGTTGTAGTGCTCCCTCTGCAATAGCCAGATGTCCATTTGAACTTAGAATGGAACTCAGTGCCTCAGCTAATGGCCATTGATTAGTTTGTGAAGTGAAAAACCTTGCCAGAGATGAAGTATCAATGCATCAACCAGAGAAAATATTATTTTTTGGGGTATTTTTTTGGTCATTTCTGCCCATCTTTTCCCATTGATGGGTTTCTGACTCTTTGTCAGCTCACGTAGTAAACAGCCAAACACCACAACAAAAGGATTGCCTCATGTTGAAGGTTTAGAAAAGACAAATGCATAGAGTTTATCTAATCAGGGAATAAGAAAGAGAAGTTAGTATCTGCTCAGTCTGAAGTTAAATTTAAAATATGAACATTCAAAATGCCGCTGGAGGCAGTAGGATGTAAAGGGGAAAGTAGCTGAGGCTGATAATTAGGGAAGACATGCCCAGTGGGACTACCAGTCATTTTCAGGAAAAATATTGAGCACTTTATTTGTGTCTAAATATAGTATAACTCTAGTTATAGAAAGTCTGTACAAGTCTGATTTATCTGGGAAATGGGACAAAGAAGAATAGTAGAGGAGGGCAGAAGACTGAGTGAAAAGTGGACTAAGAATGTGGATACATGAAAGTCTGGCAAAATAATAAACAAAAATAATGCAACTTGAACCTTCTGGAGCTGTTGAACTTGGGCTTAGAAATATCAGCAAAGTGTAGACAGAGTGGTGAATCTTAACTGGAAGTGATGGAGGAAAATGCTGGTCATTCCCAGCAAATTAGCACCCTCAACTTGGGTAAAGTACTCCCTGAAATGCTCCTAATTCTCTTAGCATGAGGTTACCTAATTCAGTTTATACCATACCGTGGCCTTCAGCTACAATACCCATGTGTTATTTATAATACTGTAAAGGTTGGTGCTTGCAGGAGCCTCTTCGAAATATAAGAAATGCATGATGTTACACATTAAAGTCTCTTAGGTACTGAGACCTTACAGCAACAGTGTCTTCTATTAATTTATTTCAGCTTTGAAAGGTTGGTAGCACAATTTCATTGTTGCTGAAGAGTGCACAGGGTGTCATCAGGTTCTCAGGATTTTCAATGCAATGTGTTGTTTCTCATTTAAGTAAAATACCATTGGATATGAGAACAAATGAAAGCAAAGTACAAGTTATAAACTATCTTGTAGCTGAGTTGCACATGTTTTCAGTGAACTTGAAAGTAAATTTGACATACAAATTCTATTAAATTACCTAATGTGCACAAGTATTTTTATCTGTTAAAATTTTACTACTTATGTGCTTTTTGGTTTGAGGGATTTTTAGCCATGTGTATTTGAAACTCTCTTCTCAACACTGAACTATAAATATTTGCCCATTTTATTTGGTTTAATTCCTTAAACTAACTCCAGAATGTCTTTTCAAACCTGTTGACTCTGTCCCAACTCCAGGAAAATGAATGCTTTCTTTGTAATCCCACTGTTGTGCTGATTGGAGAAGTAATTGAAACCTCTCATGGGCAATAGACCAGCCATTCTACATACCTCTCTTATCTATGTAAACATTTCCTGATCTGCTTTCTTCTCTCTCCCTTGGGATCAATAAGAGTTTCTTATGATCTCTTTATTTTAAAATGGTCATATTCCTTCCTCCCTTCCAAAATTGTGAGTAGAATTAATGAATATTTTCTTTACTGTTCAGTTTTCACTCCCTTCCTTTTCCTTTTATTGTACCCCTCTCTCCCACTCATAGGAACACTCGGGTTTTTTTTTTTTCTGCTGGAGCTGAACAGCCCCTACTTTCAAATTTTACAACCTGCAAATATTATTTCTAATCATTTTCATAATGATATTTTCATTGCTGTTTTTTCATTTTTCCCCTCTTGAATATTTCAGAGAATTACTGTAAAAAATAAGAATTGAAGACATTGACATAAGCCACCAAGTTACTCTGTTCTCAGTAGACATTTGAGACTAATGTTCTTTCTTCCATGCTAAGTATTGGCGGGTGCCAGGTGACTTCTGGCTATTAAATCTGGGCACACAGTTGATTATCAGCAAGGTATAGGTGACAGTAGTCTGATGGTGTCGATGAATAAAATGGTTATCATACTGGGCTGTGTGCAAGAATTTCTGAATTGACAGAGAGAAAAATTTTGACAAAGATAAATTTATGAGTTATTGACTCAGCCTGTGGTTTGTTTAGGGTTTGTCCTTCTTGAAGGTATCATCAGTTTAGGTTCTGATCATTTGAATGGCTGTGAGCAGAGGGCTTTGCCTGTACTCAGCTCCACACCTCCAGCTCCTGATGGTGAAACCCATGGGAGTTTCAATGAGCTTTTGTGGTTTGCCACGTCTTCTCCTTCTCACTGCTTGCTTTCATTTATGAGTGTAATTTAGGATGCTGAGGCGTTTAGGAGAGCATGAAGTGGTCCTGGTGACAACAGGAGCACACCTGTAGCTCCAGCCCTGTGGAGGAAGCTGTAGGAAGAGCATCAAAGAAAAATATCTCCAGGGAACCTAACAGTCTTTCTGGTTCTTCTATTGCCAGTGCCATGCTTCTGAGTATGGGTCAGACTATTAATGCACTAGATTAAAATAGATCAGAGTTTGCCTGTTTTATTGGGGCTTGTAAATCATGTTAATGATTATAACGACAAAATAGCTCTCCTCCTTTAGAATTTTCTGTTGGAAATTATACCGAGGCTGCTGTGTTACTAATACTTTCCTGGGCTTCAGATGCTTTCACCAAGTATAAAATGATCAAGTCATTTACATATATTGATCAGGTCACATTTTATATAAAACATCATAACATTTATGATCCTCATTTAGTTAATTATAGATTTTATTAAAACAGTTAGAAAGATATTAAAGTGTATTTCGAACTTCTTACAGACATTGAATTTTAAGGCAGTAGAGTTGATGGCTTTTACAGCTTTCCAGTCTTAAAGCAGCATGTGGAATGGAGAGATGAGCTGGATGAGACAGTGCCTTGAGCTGGTTTCTGTTGACATTGAACTGTGCTATGTGGATGTAAATGCTGCCACATCTGAGCTTTGCTCCTGCCCCATGTGGGTTTCAATAACAGAAAAAACTGTGGAGGGGCTGCAATTCAGATTTTGAGAGCTTCAGCCTGGAGACCTTTGCAAGAAGGCTAATGCAGATTGCATTAACCACCTTCCTTCACATTCTCTCATTTTAGCTGAATACATCATTACTTCTCGTTCTTCTGTGTGTATCTAGATAATTTTTCTTGGACGCAATTTTTAATTGCCAGTTCAGTTGACTGCAGGACTACTGAATCATAAACGTCAGGCATTTTATTTTCAGCATTTTTATTCAGGCCGGAAATAATACTGGGTTGTGATGAGCACTAGAAGAGTTCCTCTCACCAGCCATGAGCTTTAAATTTGTGTTTATATCTCTGTGTGATGCTGGTGAGTTTTCATAGGGTGTTTTTTATGCCCTGTTCTTTAAAAACCTATGAAGACTATTGTTAGTGGGAGAGACACTGCAATAAGTTTAGCTTCAAACTCATAGTGAGCAGGAAAAGACTTTGCATTTCTGCTAGAGAAAGATTGTGGAAGCTGACTGGGTTACAAAGACCTAAGATAAACCTAATGGCTCAACCATGCAGTGCTTCAGGGAAGAAGGGGAATGGAAGAAGGGGAAATGTACACTCAGGCCCCAAATGATACTTAATAGCTTTCATGACAAAAGGTGTAAGATTCATTCTTTACTTCTTTTTTTTCATTTCCTAATTTTTACCCTTATTTCACTGTAATAAAGCTGATAGTTGTTTCATCATAAACAGTTTAAATTTCAGTATATCTAAATTTCTTTCTTTACTCACCTTAACAAAGGATTCTAATATATTAAACAAAATTTACACTTACAGGAAGTTATGCTGATATGCACCTCAGGTACTTTTTAATGACATCTGTAATGACTTTCTCAACAATTTTCTTAAGTACTTCAGTGAGGATCATGAGTTTATAATTCCCTTGGTCATCCTTATCATCTTTACCATCTCTACAAGAACACTATCTTCAGATTCTTCTTATTATAGCTGTAATGATAAATTAAATCACAATTATTTGGGGGTTGTTTTGTCCTGGGAAGTAATTCAGCTAATAAGAATAGGATGTTTTAGTTGGAAAGAACTTAGCACGACCATCTAGTCCAAGTGACAAATTCAAATTTGCAGGCTACATTCAATGGTAAAGTGAGTTATTTCTTCAGCAGTTGTTCAGTTCTGCACCAAACATAGAATAACTAGGAGAAATGCTGTGACTATAAAGCTGAAATTCTGATTTATTCAGTCATTAACAAAAAAAGCCCCATGCCATTTCAATGATAATAGAATGAAAATCCAACTGGTGTTTTCTTTCTCAAACTTGTTTTCCATAGAGATTGCTGCTCTTAGGCAAACACCTATTTAAACCTTTGAAATGCATAATCTTAACTTCATACAGCTCTAGGAGCCTAAATTTGTTAATGTTTCATCCCTACTTGCAACAGCATTACAATTTAAGTTTCAGTAATATAAAAAGCATTTGTGGAGCAAACACTAGGAAAATATCTTTCTGGGAATGATGTTACGGGTATGAAATAAGGTTTAGGGTTTTTTTATTATTATCATCAAAGCTTTTCTTTGCTGCTGCTTTTCAGCCTGTTAATAAAAGAACTTGATATAAATCTTATGAGATACAGCAGTAGGTGGTCAAAAATCATTCCCATGTGTTTCTTCTACATGCAATTAAGAAAAAAGGAAATCAAACATTCAAGCTTCAGTAATAGACTAGTTAACCTCAAGAAAGAGCTCTGATTATTGAAAGCAAAACCAATCAACATTGGAAATTTAGTGTGATAATGAATGCTGATATACTTGTACAACATTAATAGTCCCAACCACTAAATAACCTGACCTTGGTACAGCACAGCATACAAAGGCTCATTTTCACTTTTTCCTATTTTACATCGGACAAACTTGAAATAAGTGTCTTGTTTGTGCTTCCCCTTATGTTTCTCTCAGACTTGGTGGTTTTACTGAAGCTTTATTCATTTAATTAGGCTGCTATGTCCCAACAGTGGCTCATAAAAATTGTCAGAAAAGGTGGAGAAAACATCCCCCACGGATTGCAGAGCAAATGTGAGAGAACTTTTCTTGGGCAATAGTGTGAGCCAGTGTCACTTGCAAAGTGGAGGATGGATTGGCCTCTGCATAAACGCTCCTTGTTTCTGTGAGTTTGGGTAACACCTGCTGCTTTCTCTGCTGCCACGTGCAGCTCTTGACAGCAGCTCAGTTGTTTGCTTCAGGACAAGCAGGCTGTTGGAAAATTCTATTTTTCATATGCTGAGATTTTTCAGGTTGTGTGTTTTATGCAGGTCTCTTTCTCTGTCGGCATTACCCTGGGTTCTGATTACAGCCCCCACTATTTAGCAAGGAGCACTCCAATTTTTTTCCTGCAGGGATAGGCCTGTGCACAACCTCCAGTTGACCAGCCTGTCAAAAGCTATGTCAAAAGGCATGAGGTGTTGCTGAACAGGAGAGCCACCACGCTGTGCAGGAGGTGGCAAGAAACCTCTCTAGCTGGAAGAGTCCCCCTAACTGCATCCCTATGAACTGTGACCCATAGGCACACAACTTGTAGGCCCATCAAAAGCCTAATCTCAGTTCTTGAAAGAAAAAAAGAGACAGAGGAGTACTTGTTTGCGAACATTGAGGCAAATAAGAAGGCAGTCAGCATTATGATCCACAGTCAAAATTTTAGGTGACTATGCATTATCCTTTTTAGGACAGAATGAATATAACTATCTACTAAAATAAAAAATACCAAACAAAACAACAATAACAAAATAAAGAAAGGAAAAAGAAAAATCTATCCTGTGACCCTTAGCCTATGGCTTAGCTAGAGTTGGATTTATTTTATTTCCTTGGATTTTTTTATGCTAGCAGCATCTTATTATTAAGGTCCCAGTTTTTGAATAAACCTTGGCCTACAACAACACTGGAGTTTTGATTTATTTCTGTGTGATTCTTTTTCAAGTGCTGTATATCATATTTTGGTGTTCATTTACCTTTGCATTCTTTTTTGAGCCAGTGGTGCTGAAGCTGACGAATGAGAATCAAATGAAGTGTGCTAAGTGCTGTTGCTGTAGGCTTTCATCTCCCTACATTTTGTGGTATGATTTACCCTGGTAATACATCATGTGCTTCATTTTCTTTTATTTATTTTATTTAATGTTGTCACAAATAATATCATTTGACCATCTACCATGAGTACAAAGCAGTTGTAAATTAATTAAATAAACTGAATCTGTGCAACTCAACTGTCTCAAATTTGATTAGGAATGCCAGTGTTGTACCAAGCCACTTATTACAGATGAGCCTCATTTTTTAACTTAGCAGGATCTTAGCTAAATATGGTAAATTGCTGCATGTAGTATTTACAATTATTTTAATGAAATNAGGCTAAGCCTTTTTTGTGGAGCTCTGAGAGTAAAGCAAACAGCCAGAGGAGCAGGAAAAGCTCCCCAGCTTTTTCTGACTCCAACAAGCCTCATTTTTTAACTTAGCAGGATCTTAGCTAAATATGGTAAATTGCTGCATGTAGTATTTACAATTATTTTAATGAAATGATTAAAAATGAATTTTTTATATCTCAATCGTGATTGGTGTTTTTTGTTTCTAAAACTGATAGTTTTAGTTACTCTGCTTTGTTCTGAGTCACTGGCATGCATCCACATAAGTTCCTCTCCTCTCTCTCTCCCTGAAACAGGATGTCTTTTGTGTAGGAGATATTGAAATATAATCTTACACTGCCTTAATAACTTGGATTTAGTGATTCCCCCTCATTATGTTTTTGGAGGTTAATTTAGGGTGGGTTTTACTATAAACTGTTGTGCATAAGTTGTTTAATTACTTGTCCCCCTCCTGGTACAGCACCTGCATTGCAGTGTAATGTGATAATATTATATTGAAGTGCATGCTTGCACCAAACCCAAGATGCAGTCACTCTGGGAGAATGAGGGAAATTCTTATGTGTTAGTGAGAGTTAGTAAGAAGACAGTAAAAACTACTCTTCATGTGGAATGTAGTTTAAAACACTGGTACACTCAGATAAAGTAAGTTAATATGATAGTATGGTATTTTAATGGCACATAAAATACCTGATACATATTGAGACTTATGTCCTGGCAGTAAAAGCTGAATAAAGGTTAAAAATGACACTGTGAAATTCTGAAATGTGTGTGCTGGGAAGTGGCTGAGCTAGATATAAAACACTCAAATGTTCTGGTCTAGCAATCGTATTTAAAAAAGAGTAGTTGAAAGAACACACTGGACACACAGGACAAAGCAGGGAAGGGTTGAAGAAACAATGATAAGAGGTGGAAAATAACACTGGTGAAGAGAGAAGATTAGGAATGTAGAGGTAATGTTCCTTGGAAATAAGAATTATATGGATACAAGAAGAATTAACATCTGAACCAAGCTCTTTTTGTGGTAGGGTTGGCCAAGGGTGGTGATGACTGTCTAGAATTCCCTAGGAATAATTCATAATCATACTTCATTATGTCAGATTGGTAGGGTAATGTAGGATGGGAGTCATTGTACCAAAGACAAAATGGAAATGCAATACTTCAGCTGAACAAATACAGCATCAATGTCTAAGACAATTTTTTTTATTCACCACTGAGTCTGTTTCCTCCTATTAAATCCTTAGCACATTGGTATAGACTTCAAGACTTGTTCTGGGTAGTTTGGATATGCTCTCCAAATTGCTCTCCACCTTGTTGTAGTTGTAATGTTTTTCCCTCCTATCTAAATGTGTGTTAAATGAACCGCAGAGGACATTGGTACCTGTAGGTTGTAAATAGCGCATGCAAATAAAGTTGCATTAGCACAGCTGCCTAATGGAATATTAAAAGGAATTATATATACAGTTAATTTTAATAATGTTTTATCTAATTTTTTTTAAAAAGTATGAATATTTCTGAATGGTAAAATGGTCTGTTTTTGGCTTCCAAAAGAAATAGGATCACTCTTTACTTCTTCTCTTGAACTAGCTTAGCAGAATTATGGAATCATTAAGGTTAGAAAAGACCTGCAAGATCAAGTCCAGCCTTTGACCCAAGATGACCATGCCCATAGCTGGATAAGATCAAGATTAACTTAAGGTAATTTTAACTGATTTTCTTTTTTTGCATTTCCCCATAAAAGGCTTGAGAATCAAAAGTAACTACAAAATTTAAAAATGCCACAGCAAGCAGAATAGAGGTGCTTATTCCTTGACAGGGCACTAACAGCTGTGCTGAATGGATGGTGAACATGAAGTTTTGGGCTTTCATAAGTACACTAGGAGCTGAGGGCTAGAAGGCACAAAGAAACACAAAACTATATTCAGGAAAAATGTCTTGGCAAATTTTAAGTCCTCTTGATAGTAGTTCATAATCAATCATGATTTTGAATTGCTGTTTGATGGAATTCCATTTGTGCACTTGGTTAGATATCCCTGTGTTTGCATATATATATATCTATATATGCACACAGAAAGACCACAGGACAGGAGATTTTAGATATCTACACAGACAGCTGTGGAAAGCATCTGCATTATGTACTGTAATGACAGACTGAAGGTAAATTACTAGAATGGGTATGACTGAAAGAAGTTCTGATGAGGTAACATTGGACTTGAGGAGTTCTGTCTCTCAAGACAAGTTTAATCTCTCAAAATGGTTTCTTTTTTATAAAGAGTAACTTTGGTTCCACAATCTATTATGTTAAAGTGAGGTCTTTGCTCTATAACCGTCTAGAGCAATATTGTAAAACTGATCTCGAGTAAAGCAGAAATGGTTTTAGCAGATTTTCCTGGCTTTTTACAGTCTGTGTGTTTATAACAGGCAATATTTTCCCTATGGTATATTTTTTCCAGCACATCTATAATGAATCACACTGTTTACACAATTTCTTAAAAAAAAAAGAGAAGAATTTAGTTTCAGGGTCTAAGATTTAGATTTTTGGTCAGTCACTTGGCATACTTCTGTGTGCAAAGTACAAGAAAAAATTGAAATTTAACATGTATGCTTTGCTACGTGAAAATTTAATGCCACCTCCTACCAAATATATGCCATCTGAAAACACTGAACCCCATAAAATACCTTGCTGAAAATAGTTAGAGAATTATAATGCATACTCAGCAGGCTCACACTAAAGCACAATTTTCTTTACTATATAAGCACTGAAGTCTTTTGCATAACACCCCCGAGACAACTCTAATACAGTCTCTGCCACCTATGGTTCACATCAAGATGGAGGTCAGGGTGTAGAACCATTTAACTTAAATCCCTACTCCAAGTTATTAGCTGAAAAAAGAAAAGGAGGAAACGTGCAATGGAGATGTGTTCTACATGACCAGCATAAATTTTTACTTATAAGTGGTGATAGGTAAAACAGAAAAGGACAGCATCTTACAAGCCATCAGAATGTTTTAGCAGGGCTTCAGCTCTATTTCTTACAGCCTGGATGAAATCATATAATTTAAGAAGGAAAAAAAAAGTAGAGAGCAATAGGAAAGGGGAATATGTGTATAAAGACAGTCTACTAGTAATTACAGATAAGGTCCTGCTAAGATTTTTGCATTAAACTTTTACTTTCATTGGTTTCATTGTGTGACTATTAAACTCGCATTGTGCTCATCACACAGTTTGGTGCAGTGTAATAGTGCAATACCTGTCCCCTGTATTGCTTGCATTTTGTAGCTACCTTACTTTCTATTTTTATTATTGTATTATATAAATTTTCTTTAGTTCTCTCTGTAAGTAGAAAATTAAGAGAGTAGTGTGTATAATGGAGAATGGTGTAGTGAATGGAATCAGGAGCGATTATCCTTTTCTTGTGCACCTATAAATCAAGTAGTTGTAAGACAGGTATTTCATACCAAAAAATTTAAGTAATTTACTCACAGGCAAAGCATCAAAATTTCATCACCCTCCCTGCCTCTGCTCTCCCCCTACCCCCTATATAATCTTCCCCAGCAAATATCATGGGTGAAAACAGAACTTTTAAAGGGAACTCCATATGTGACTGTAGTGATATTTTTGTCTGCTGTGAAAGCTGGAATGATAATTCCAATTTAGATTTACACTGCTGTATTGCAGTAATACGTTGGATATGATAATTGGCTCGGCTGCAACTTAAGTACCCCTGCTAGGCAATTCCCATTTCAAAACTAACATATTTTTAAAAATTTCAGTGCCTCCACACAATCAGTTACAAAGATCTTGTATTTGTCATTCTGCTCCTATGCTCACCTTCTATGCTTAGTGAAATACTTGGTTAGTAGTATATTCACTTAAATGTGGCTATGACGTTATATTTGATTTCTCTCAGTGTCAGACTCACCTGCAAACCAGAGCTTCCACTGTAACTCCTGGGCAATATATACTAAGAGACATTTGTGTCTGAAAGTAGAAATCAGCTGCTGTGCAGGGGAAAATTTCAACTTTCCTTACAAGGAAGTTTTCCCATATTTTTTTCCCATTTACTCCCCAGTAAATAGTACTGGTGTGGAGGAATCCCGGCCACTGGGCACTCTAGACATAAAGAAAGCTCTTGAAACCTAGGTATGGAATTCCCCATCCTCACAGAAGGATGGAGTGACTTGCCTTTGTGGGAAGTTTAGGGTATGTGTGTGGTGCTTGGTCAGACATGCAGCATGTGTGTAAGGAAAGGGCTAAGGAAAACTAAGCAGTGCGAATCAACATGAGTGGCAGGCAGATATGATTTTATTTGAAATGTGACCACTTTTTTTAGTTTATGCAAGTATCATAAGCAACACACTGTAGTTTCTTACTTCTCTCAGTAAATGCTTTGATGCAGAAGATTCTCCCTTTATTCTCCATGCATGGGAACCTCCCAGGTACTTGCTACTGCCCCATGTGTCTAGAGAGAAAGGAAGAACAATAAATTTGGGGTGGAAAGCCCATTTGGAATAAAGGAGGAAATCTGAAGAGCTAGGCTTGCAGTATTCCCCAATAGGTACAGGAAGGAGCTGATGTGATTGCTTCTGGCTCCTGAATGCTACTGCTTCTCCTGGTGTCACAACAGCAACAGGGCTGTGGCACAAATATAGAGCTATTGCCAGTTCACTTCCCTGGTAACCCCCTAGCCTAAAAATCTGCTCTTTTGCTTGAAAGATGATCTACTCTGCACCATTAGTGGAACACTGTCATTCATCAGATTGGGTTAGGAATGATGTATCCTATATGACTTCACATGTGTGTCCCTTTATGCAGCCACTCCCCTGCTCCTTCTGTCAGTCAGTGCAGGTCTGACAGATTGGTTATTCTGTGCCCATCACTCCATATTCTTCAGTACGAGCTCTGGGTAACAGCTGATCATATCAAACCTCAGTGCCCAGTAAGTACAGGGCACTAGGCCTTTCTCTGGCCATCTGTGCCAATGTGAATATTACTCCATTGATCTGTCATTTGAGTGGTATGAAAACTGTCATTCTGGTCTAGAATTATTGCTGGGCCAAGAACAGTCAGGGGTTCATTGCATTAGTCTCAGCCAGGAGTGACAAAAATTTTTCATTTTTACTGAACTGATAAAACTTGATCAAAATTGGCAAGTGTGCACAGTTAAACGACAGAAATATAATTCCAGCCTGCACCTCATTCCAGCAAGGGCTTATGAATGCATTTGTGTGCACAGGGAGCAGTGTTTTCCTGGAGATGAATGGGCTTCCTTACAGCACAGAAAGCAAAGCACAACCCTAAAGCTTTGCAGAACCTGGGCTTCGGTGCTTTTTCACTCCTGAGACATAATTACAACCTTGCACTGCACTCACTGTTGAAAGCTCAGTTACTGAAATCAAACTAAATGAAGACATGCTGCTAGTGCCTAAAGGAACCCAGTTGTCTGGTTAGAGATGTTTTTGTCTGTCCGTAGGCAGCAACAACCATAGGTATGAGCTGTGCACACCACTCACTTCCCTGCTCTATAATTTTGTAAGCAGATGTGCAGAGATGGATTGTTTGCAGTCTTATGTTGGACACTGTAAAGGTCATTGAAATTTACCTGTTCAAGCTATATAAGTTATATATATATTTATGTGTATATGAGGCATATTGAACAAATTGAATCAAAAATTGACTAAAATCATATTCAATAGAATACTATTTTGCTAGGAATTGTTTTTAATAGCTGTGATTTACTGAATGTGATAGGTTTCCTTAAAAATATTTTGAAAGATACATCAGGTCAGTTGCCCTGATCATATCATGACTTGTGTTTGATATTCTGCTATGATCTGTCAGTGTTATAAATTAGCTGATTATATCACTGTTTTGTTTATTAAGTTTTAACTTCATTCTATGTTTTGTCTTGCTTAAAAATAATAATGTAAAGAAACATCATCAAAGATTTTTAAAAAAAATCTTCCTTTTGATTCTGCTTTCAGTTTCTGACAAAATTGTGTCCACATCAGGAGTATGCCAAGCACAGACTGTCTCAAAATATGAGAACATTTGTTTAAAATTGGAGAAAGTTCCAAGACATGATACTTTTTGATTTGTATTTAGAGTTTTTCAGTGAAGAAAAGAGTGACTCCCACCATGCAGTCAATAGGCCACTGCAAACTGAAAAAACAGTAGAAATATACTGGAGAGGCAAAAATGAATGGACTCGATCTTATCTGTTTGTCCTTTTGCTAAGCTTGGTAATGGTCACTTATCTGACTACCTGTGGATATGAAAAGGTATTTGAAATGATGAAGAACTCTCCATTCCATGGTAATGACAATAACCCATGACATTTCTAACCTTACCAGCAGGATAGAAACTATTTGTGTTCTCTTCCATTAAGAATTTTACCCCTTCTGACACATCTGTTTAGTTCTGTTTGAAAGAGAAAATCACATTAGTATGACCTAAACCCCACAAATAAAGACTACCTTCTCCCAACTAATTTGCATATGTTTAAGTATTTATGAGCCACCTGCTGGGGATATGAGCTGGTTATCAATCTAATAACACCCAATGTTCCTTGAACTCTTTGTAAGCACCAAGGCACATATGCGTTAACACTAAATGAAACCAAGAAACTGATAGTAAAATATTGAATATGTGATCTTTGTCTCTATTTCCCCCTTTTTTTAGAGTTCTCAAAACTATCTAAGCAAAGTAAAGAATAAACAGTCTTTATGGATCTCCTACCTGGAATGAGAGTGTAATATATTTCACTCAGCATGCTTTAACATTTTGCATCAGAAATGTCATTTTTCCTTTATAAGTAGGGCTACAATCTAGCTGTATTTTTAAGGCTTACAGTGGTTTTCATTTAAGCATTTCAATAGACTCAAAATCATTTACCCATATCCTCTGGATTTTCAGAATTAATTTTGGTTGTGTTGTCCTTTCTTTACTTTTATTTTTGTGCTGTTGTTTTCAATTTCAAAGAGTGAGAGGTATTGCTTGATGACAAAGGCTGAAGTTAATACTGTTGTATTTAATATCCCTTCAGTGCCTACAATGTAAAGACTGCAATCTAGATGAAATTGCTGTTGATGCTAGTGAATAAGTTATTCATAGTTTTTCAGGAGGAGTTGTGCTTCCAACTTGAATCCCTCATGAGTTGTTTATTTTACATCTTTGGATGTAAATTATCAGCTATTTTAATCTAGGAATATATCAGAAACAAAGCTGTAGGGCAGTCTGATTTACTGGAGCTTTTTCAAACTTACCAGTGTTCAGCTTATTTTCTCAAATTACATGGGTCAAATAGCAAGAAGATTGTTTAGGATACATACAGAAAAAATATATTGGGAGATCTAATCTAGTTTCTGACCACTAATGACAAGTAGGGTCTGTAGTGCACCAAAATACTGTTTCTGTTGTCCTTAGAAATCAGCCTTTACTTTATGTAGGAAAAGTATTATGGATTTAAGGCTTTAAATCAGTGCCCTGTAAATTCTCTTATATCTAGATAGATGCCGATTGTGGTAAAAATAACATTTTTCGGTGCACCATTAATGCTGAATTTACATTACTTTGCATCAGGTTTCTTGTGCTCCATACTTAGTAATAAATAACCTGGGACTGAAATAGGAGGAGAAAGGGGAGAAATATACATTTCAAACGATTTTTTTCAGATTCTTATTGTTAGATTTTTTTCCCCACAATTTTCATTTCTGCAGTCCTGATGTCAGATTTCCCAAGTTATTTTGTAAGCTATCCATGGACAAGATTCTAACGTTCCTTTCTCGTAGCCTTGAATGCAAATAAATGCAGATGGCAAATAACTGAGAAGTTGATATTGGAGTAACTGCTTAGTTTTTCTTACTTGACCCATTGTCCTCCAACAGATAAAAATGTCCTGGGGAAAAAAACCCAAGGATAATGACAGATTCTAAAACCTTATGGAACAGACTTGCATGTGTAGTGCTACATCATATCACAGCTTTGAAAATCTTGCTAATAGAATGGTGTTATTTAATGTCTGAAAGCAATATTTTTCTCAAAAACTGAAGAAGCATAGCTTGAATATAATGCAAATTTTATTTTCCTCCATATTTAGCACAGGCCTGGCAAAAGTCAGTCAGGAATAATCATAAAAATATAGATAGCTGATAGAAATTTTTTACAATTTAAAACTGGTAGTAATGTGGTAGAAATTGTCATCTGACACAGAGGCATATAGAAATTCTCTGGCTGATTTGATATCCAAAATTGCTCTAAAGCCCAAGTTGTATTTACAGTCCTTATTAAAGTGTAGAAGACATATTGATAAATAAAATTTAGTAGTGTTAATTTTTAAAGCTTTTTTTATATCCACAAAAACTCTGTTAAAATAAAAATAGTTGAGCAATGGGAGAACAAATGCTGCATGTTTTATGACAATGTTGGTTCTTAAACATCAGTATTTATTTATATATTTATATACTTTATTTAAATTTACTTGTATCTTATTTACTTTTTACTTTATGTACTTTTATTTATTATAGATGAGAGAATTATTTTTAAATAATACTCCACTGGAGTAGGACATACCTCGGATTTATTTTGGCCTTTCAGAGACTTAGTGTGCTTTTGGAGTGGAAATAGAAATTTGGGGGTTCAGAATCCATTGTATTTATTATGCCTTAGTTCAGCAAAGCATTTGTACAAGTACCATACTTCACTGATTCCAGCAGAACCAAATTCAGGTAGTTAAGTGCTTTACAGAGTCAAACTGTAGTTTCTTTAAATGCCAACAACCAGACAAACGTCACCAAAAATGTTATCAGGGAGAGGAAGTTACCAGTAATAACAAACAATTAACTGCAGATAATGAGTATTTTTCTTTTTGAAAAATATCATGGAGTATTGCATGGGAAAAAAGAAGAATAAAAAGTATAGTATAGTAAGTATACAAAATATAGTATGAAGTATAGAAAGGATATAAAGAGGGTTAAGGGGCTATTTAGATATTTAAATTGGGTTCAAAACTATAGGTCATATAAAATGACAGTGTCTTCAGGTCTCGTAGTAGCTCTCTACGAAATGAACCAGGCTCAGCTGTAAATCCCCACCCTGTGTTACAAGACATTCCCTGCTGTTAATAAGTGGAAAGGCTTTGTGGTGCCTTGAGCTGCTCACACTTCAGAGTCCAGAATGGAAATGCATTTCTGGGTTACCTTGGGCTAACCTGGTGAGTAATTAGCAGCCTGCCAGCTGCCCTGACCTCAGTGGATAAGCTGTGTGTAATTTTGCCCACCTGGGTTCACAGGGTAACTCACTTTCCTTTCATTTGCAGGTAAGCAGGCTCACATCAAATTTACTGGAGAGTAGTATCAGCTACATGGGCAAATCAGCTCTGTGAGCTGCTCCTTCAGACTGTAATTTGCCTCATGTTGACATTTTTGTGTATTCATCATCTGGAGTTACTCACTGTTTTGTTTTCTTTTATGACAAGTGATAAATCAGTTGATATTTTGTTCTATTTAATTTAAAATAATCTCATAATAAATGTATGTTTTAGGTGTTTGAAGATATTTTTAGAAAGTAGGTGTATATGACTAGTGGAAACTTTTACTGCTTTCCTGCTATGGTTAGTAGAGCATGAGGCTGGTAATAAAGACATAAATAAAATGAATATTCGTAAGTAATAAATATTAATTACGCAAGGCTTGTGTTCCAATGTGCTGTTGCTTGTAACAGGTCCCACCTGCATGGCAGAGTGCACTTGTTAAATGAGAATTGCTATTGGAAAATCACCTAGTGGGATTTCACCAGAGAAAACTCTTTCATCTGCTGTAGATGTTTACAGTTTTTTTGGCTCCAACTTGAACCAAACAGAATTTTTAAGCCTGAGTTTCTTTCTCAAAGCCTGGTATAATTTAGCTGACGTCTTCGATTCTGGGTATTCAGCATTTAAGTGCGTGAAAAAACTACCTGCTGGTTAGTATTTAAATCACACTCATAAAATAAAGTTAGTATGAGAAAAGGTCATCCATCCACAGGTACTGCTGATGTGTGCCCACATCTATGGCCAGGTCTTTTGTTTTGCTCCTGTGGGTCTAACAGCAGTTGTTTTATGGGGTGGCTAGGGCTGTATGTGGGGTTTGGCTTTATGGGGAGTGGTGAGAGAGCTGAAAGGGCTGCAGTGCCCCACTGGGATGTTCCTGGTGGTCAAGGCTAGAACTAGGTTGCATATGGGTGTACCTCATCATACATCTGTTTGTCTCGGAGGTTCTATTATATTACAAAATAGTAGTATCTTTGCCATTAAAGATAAGAAGAAGAAAGATAATTGCTCAAAGTAATTGCTTGACAGTTCCAGAGCTGTCATGTACTAAGGGATTCCAACTCCAATACATGCTTTTGGCTTACCAGATTATTTACTAGTTCAAAATTCCTCCTGGGTGGGGAAGAAGTTTCAGACTATTTCTGGCCCTACACTGGGCACACAAGTGCAGGTTTACTGCAGTGTCCCATCTCCAACCTGCAGAGTGAAGAATGCGACTGCTCAGAGAGAGATCAGTGTTGATTTTGTCCTTTGGCCAAGACAAATTGCAGAAGCATGAAGATCTGATGTTAAAAATCCAGCAAGACCACAAGAGGAGGCACAGAGGTTTAGAAAAGCCCTAAAATACAAACCCCTAAACCAAAACAAGACATAAAAATCCCTCCCAAACCATTAAGAGGCCTAAAGAAAACTATATGTAATTTAACAGGTTTGATGAACTCGCTAAATTTAAAACAAAAGAAATCAAAATTTAAAAATTATGTTTTTACCCAGGAAAGCAGTGATGCCAGGCATAGAACACATGGGACAGAACAAAGGGCAGGGTATTCTGAAACTTTATAGGAAATCTGAAAGCTACTTCATAAAACCCTGCTTGGTGGATCTATTGAGTTTTCCAATTCTTGGGATGTTCATCTATTTCTAAGTCTTGGAGAGCAATATGGGAGTATACCTGGCAAGCTGTTTTTTTCTGAAAGTTCTCTCAACTCTACCTTTTTCACTCCTTTGTGCTTTGATTAATACTTGCTTATTTCTGGTAAAGTACTGTGGATCATAATTCAATAAAGATGGCATTTACTGCCATCTGTCTTGTCCGTCTTTGAATATAAAATGTGAGAGGTGAGAGGTTTACTGGTAGGGCTTATTGTCTCAAACAGTGATAGAATAAGAAGCATTAGGTATGGTACACAGTAATCATTGCAAAAAGTGATTGTCTTTTATTCCCCATCTTCTCCATCACAGCTGTACCTTCTTTGAGCCATTCTTTTACCAAAACAGCTTTTCTAAAAGAGAAAAACACAGCAACATTGGGCTGCAATCACTGCTTTTCAAAGAAGTGCAGTAATCAGGACTTGCATGGTGGCCACCATGGTTCCAACCTGTTCAACCATGGTGGGAAATTGGAAAGCAAACGAGAAAATACTGTATATTGCCTTTATGCTTATTCTGAATGGTGAATGTTTTGGGTTAAACACTTCACTATGATATATACTTGTCTCCTTCTGGCAATTCACTGCAAGTATTTAAAAAAACCCCAAACCAATAATATGTTTATGATTTTATTCAAAGTATACTTAACACATTAGCTTCTTTAGCTTCTTTAATTATTGGTATAATTCATTAGGACTGAGTCAGAATGCTTAGTGTAACAGAGTAGGATCATAGATCCATGATAGATTATCCTAATAATTCTTATTCCTGTTGTGTATATGGAAATAGCATACAGTTTAAAAGAGACAGGGGAGATTTCTAGTAGATTTAAACGAAAAAAAATATACAAATGAGGCTTGATTTTGCCCACTCGACTCTTTTTTTTGGTACCACCTGTTTTAAGTTTCAGTCTGGTACGAGGTAAGTCTGATTTTAAATTGCCTGGAGTGCACAAAATATGAAGCACTGTTTTCAAAAAATTATGTTTAAAAGCCAATTCATTACTTTGCTAAAAATAAAGAAATCAGAAAGATCAATTTTTTCTCACTCTTAAAAGCCAAGATACAAAACATACTGCAATATTTTTACGACACTGTTGAGAAATGATAGCAGATGTCTTGTTTTTAATTGTTACTGGACATGGTTAATAGAAGCCAGAAAATAAGTCCATTCCCTTTTTTGTGTCTGTTTCTCGCAATGGGAAAAGTATTGATACCCTCCCCTTCCATGTTTTTTGATAGAGTTCAAGCCATCATTAGTGTGATCTGCTCATCAGAACCCCTGATGGTCTTGTCAGAGCCATCAGCTTGATTCTGGGAAACTTGATTTCCACAGTACTCTCCAGTAAAACAGATCAAAGTCAGATCAAAAGTCAGGCAGCAAATCTTGAGGTTCCTTTTCTAACTGTCGTGAAACCCCCACAGATATCCTGCATTTTGTGGTCAATTTGAAGTCATTTTCAACCCAAAACATCAGAGTGGCCTTTTACTTGATACTCTCCTTAAATTCAGAGTTATGGGAATGCTTAGAAAACCTCATTCTGAGACCAGATCCCCTTTCAGGGCATCCTTATCCATGTAGTCCCATTGACCCTAAAGAGGATGTACACTTGCATAGTGTCTAGCCTGTGCAAAGTGGAATTAGGATCTCAGATGATAGCGTGTTGCTTTTCTTCTGGAATTATTTTCCTCTTCTTTCATCTCTTTGAATGCAGTAAATTCTTTCAGGCTATTACATGATAAATGCTATTTTTAAAATATTTTGCAAGGTGCATCTTAGCTTTACAGCTTACAGCTAATTAAGAGGGGATGACACAAAGGACAGGGATACGTTTGAGTTGCAGAGGCTGTTGGTGCAGTGTTGTATGAAAGATACAATACTTCAAACCCTTTATCAGCACTCATCCATACTTAACTGCTTTATTGTTTTGTGATCTCTAAAGGTTAAATTTTTTTAATGCTCCTAACCAAGCTTCTTTAAACCAGGGGAGAGCTTAGATAAAGTAGAGATAGATGCTTGCTTTGTGTTAGTTTCCTTTTCTGTGTATCTTAAGTTTTGGATGGGATCTAGACAGCTATTATTAAATTACAAAGGCTTCACCGGTAAGAATAGACAATATACGGACCATAGGCAGCAGTGTTTAGACCATGTTGAGGCCTGATGTAAGTGCAGCTCTGCTGATGTCAGTGGAGTTACATCTGCTTGCACTGGGTCTTAATATAGTCTTCAGCCTGCAGGAAGCATTATGGATGTGCTGAATGCTGCATGGTAGCAATAAATAAAGGAATTTACTCATACAAAGTGTCTTCCATCTGAGGATCCTCAAGCACTTGGCAAGCATGATTTTCTTTCATGGGAGAGGAAAGAATCTAAAAGGCTGCCCAGATATGTATTCTTTATCCATTTGAGAACAGCAAAGATTATGCATTGTGGGAGGAGGGTATTTTCTTTTAAAAAGTAATGATATATTTAGACATTAATGGTATAATTTTATATCATCAAGAGCTGAAAATTTTCTGTCCTGCCCAAATGTATTTTGGAAAGATGATCTGTGGTATACATGAGTTTGCAAACAGCATGAATATGTTAGCCTTTGCTGCTTTATCCTCTGCCAAAAATGTAGAGACGATAGCATCTGTTTCCACTACCCGCACTATCCAAATCATTAAAAACTCACAAGAGTTGGAAAAGAAGTTCTGAAAGCTTTCACATGTCTGTCTTTGCTAGGAAAATTACTCTCTTGTGACCGTGTGTTCAGACAGTCTTTTTTGCTTGTGGTTCCTGAATTTCAGGTAATAATGAGTGATGCCTGGAAGGTGGGATTAAAATTTAGGAAATGAAAGATCTCAAACACAAATGAATCCTGAGTGCATACTTTAATAAGTGCTGCTTCAGCGAGTTTTGAAATCATAACTACACTTTTCTCTCCTTGATGCAATGAGATGTGGAAAAATCTTCAAACACAAAAGTAGCTGAGGATGGGCGACAGAGTTCACAATTAGGTCTTGCTAGTATGGACCTTGGATGTCTGAATGTGGGTGACTTGTTCTCTCCAGTGCTGGAGAAAAAAAAAAAAGAAGTTGACTTTAGAACGTATGAAGGTTTGGAATGGGTTCACTTTTTTTTCTCTGATAGTTTACTAGCTGCTATTAAGAGCCTTCTAAAATAACCAAAGTACATTTCCTTTTCCCATCTCTTTCCCACATTCTCCTTATTTCTCCCGTATGCCGCTGATGAGTTATAGATAAAAAGAACTCGATGTACTAAATTGACCAAAATACAGGAAATAGTGGTCTCTTACTTGTCTTTTCTTATTATTTTTTAACCACATTGCTCTTGCACAATGCAGAGCAATTTGAAAATGTAAAGAAACCAAATCCAAAGTGACATCCAGTTGTTTCACATTCTTCCAACTCTGCCACAAAATCTGGGTTTTGCTGTTTCAGAGTGTGGTCTCTAACTGTTAGTATCAATGACAGTGCAGATTATGATTTCTGAGAAAGCTGAAGTGGCTTGGATTTGTTGGCTTTTTTGGTTTAAAATGTAGAATTTAAAGATGTTATATAGCCAAAAACCACATAATTGATGCTTGTGCTATTAGACATGCGATGACCATTTAAAGTTGTCTTAGTGATAAACTAGAATGAGAAGCAGGAGGTTTGAGAAGAAAGCTACAAAAGGGACAAGTGTGAGGATATTTAAGGATTTGAGGAATACAAAGTAAGATCACAACTAATGAAATTAAATCAAAGCTTGAAACAGTCAGCCAGATTTAGGGAGATTATTAAACTATGAAACTTAAAATTCTACTAATGTAGTATTTACATGTTTTTAAATGTTAAAAACTTTGGCTTTATTCTTCTTGACTTTTGTGCCCACAGGAAGGTTTGAACTGCTTTATGATCATTGATGTTATTTCAGCCTGTTCTTTTCAAAACTGCAAAACTTGCAGGTACATATAGAATTTTACATGACTTTTTTTGGTGTCTGAAACCTAGTAATAGAAATAGATTATATGGGCATATTAACTTTGTTATGTTAGGCTCTAATTTCATGCCCTCTGTCTTTTGACTGAATAACAGACCATAACAGACTTTTGGATACAACTAACAAGAGGTTCCTTGCAATCTGGACCGAAAAAAATATCAAAACCACCCCACTCCCACATCTCCCCACCTCCAGTTTTTGCCCAGCAGTGTGGCCTAGAATATGCAGATGTGGTGACTCCTGTCTTTAGAACCTATGCTTAATATTATAAAAAAATATGTTTTGTCAGGTCTGAAATAACTTCTGGCATGAGGATTTAAAGCTCATGGTACCTGCCTTAGGACTGAGCTCATTTCCGTACAGTGTGAGAAATTCATTGTTTTTTTCAGTTTCCAATTTCATGAGGAAGAGGAAAATACTGCAAAGCTTCTCCTGATTCTTAGTGGGAAAGCAGAAACAGTCTGTTGTGCAATGTGTATCTGTGGCCTCAGGGCTTCCATACTTTCTAGTCAATTAAAAAGTTTTAAGTTGAACAAGTTTTGTCCCTATCAGTGACAATGCAGGATATCCTGGAATATTCAAAGAAAAATATCTCTCCAGATGAGTCACATTTTTAATGTACTCATTTTAATGTTAGGTATGTTTTCTAAAACTTAGGGAAAACTAGTGTGGTTATAAGCCAAGCATTCAAAAACTGGTTTTTTTTGCTGGGCCCATGTTATGAGGCAGAGCCCTAGGAAGGACCTGGTGCTGACCTAGCAGCAGTCCCCTGATAGTGGGATTTCTCCTCAGCCCTCTGTGTAATCATCTTCTAGTCATTTCCTGGACTACAGAGTAAACTTGCCTGACTTTCATCTACCCTCACATTAGAGCTTTTTGGGCCTTTTAACATTGAGGCATGGCAAGAAGCTGGCTCGAATTTTGGTGTCCTTGTTTTCTTGTAAGAGAAGATTTTGCAGTGAGAAATGGTTGTATCTATCCTGTGTTGCAGAACAGGAGCCTTAAGTCTGGCAATGATGGTTCCTACTCTTTCTCTGTCTCAAGAAATATTCAAGCACTTAACAATATTGTAATGATATAAGTTTAACAGCTTGGTGTTCCTGCTAATTGTATCCTGAAGGTAGCCAGCAGTACTGATAGTTTATTTCCCACGGGTAGGCTCCAGGATTAATTATCCTTTCTTTAAAAAAAAAAAGTTATTGTGTGTTATTCAGTTCAAAATGAATAAACTTGCCCATTTAAAGTGAAAAAACTGTCTGGAGATGTTACACTCATCAAATTAGAACCAGCAGACTGTTTACCTGTGTTTTCTTCAGCTGTGCTGCTGAATTGATGTTGGTTCACAGGATTCAGAGCTGTTGTATGCAGTGTGAAGACACTCTTGCACAATTTATTCTGAAATTCTACCTGTGGAGACTACAGACACCCAAAATTTCCTTAGGCTCAAGACAAAACATTTTTTTATTGTGCACATTCTCAAAGGAAAAATTCAGTCCACTTTTTGTATAGTTTTAAATCTTTAAGGTAGTCATGATTAAAAAATAAAGCATTGGATAGAAATGTGGTAGTAAATGGGGCTACAGAAGTTTATTATCAATGGCTTAGGTAAAGATGTACAAAATCTTGCATATATAAATGATGGAGTGGAGGATGGAGATAGATCTCTGCCTGCACCTCACAGAGAGAGTCTTAGCAAGGAATTTCTGTTGCAAATGTGCACAACTCCCTGCAAAGTGTCCTGAAAAATCAGTGTTACAGAAATAACAAAAGGAATTAAGTAGGCACTTTTAAAATGAGATGAAACAATGCAACGGGTTCTTCTTCAACTTGTAAACAGCTTGTGGATGCATGGAGAGGTAAGATAATAGTTGAAAATAAAGGGTTTTTTTTCTTCAGTTGCGAGTTGCCATTACGAGCACGTGTTGCTCTCCATGAAAACAGTACGAGAAATAACAAGAACACAATTTTCCTTTTCCTTTTTCTTTGAGAAATTCTCATCGATAGTGTGTGTGCAAGATAATGGGTTAAAGCAGAGAAAATATGTGCACGTTGTTCTTTCGTGAAATACCAGACATGCTCATGACTTATTGGTGTGAAGCACTGTGCGTGTCCTGTGTGATGATGTAGGAGTCTCAGAGACAGCACGCAATGTGGCAGTTACTATGGTAACAAGATGTTTTTCATTGAAGGGCCATTAAAATGGTGGCATATAAATAACATATGTACAGTACATTATCTTTGAGAGAACAGTTCTTGTCCAGGAATTGTAAGCACATGCTTTCATTCCTCTTGCCTTTTTTTTCCCCCTCCACCTCCTTATCTGAATTCTTGTATATTTTTGATCTCATATGATCAGCCTGTCTCATTTTTAGCACTTTGCCTCTTTGAAGCTATAGTGCTTGCAGACCTGGTATGATACAATAAGAGGTGGCTGAATAAGATGCTTCTTGTTAAAGACTACAGACAAACGGAAATAAAATGGGTGAGAGTCTCATTCCTCAGCTCTGAAGTGTGACACTCAGTTAAGACATGTTCAGTTAAGAGTACAAGCTTCAAAAGTGCAGTGCAGTTTGTCTCCGAGCATGCTTAAATGCTTTATTGCACTGCAGGCGCCAAAGTAATTCAGTGAGTGGACTTCAGTTAGACAATTTATTGAATCAAACTAAACAAGGTTTGAAATGTTTTCCTGAGTTGGGACTTGGTGTTTCAGATCAGTGTAAGACCAAGTTACTAAATATTTGTAGACAGAAAACTTTGCAGAGACTCTGTTCCACGTTCCCGACTGTTTGCAGAAGTCAGCAGGGCTAAGGCAGCAGAGGGTCGGTGATTCCACTGCAGTGTAATCAGTAGTGAAGTCTGATATCTCTTTTCCAACTGTCCTGCTATCCAGAGTAGTGTAGTGAGCACTGGAGATGTGGTTTGTGTTTTGATAATTGAAGAATTTTAATTTATATGATAAATTTTTCAAGCTGTTTTTAATATCCAAGAAAAATGTCTTGAGATTTCTAAGATGTGCATTGGCTAGAGCGACTGTTGCTCACTTGGGTGAGGTAGCTGGCGCTGTGAAAGGGGGATTTTAGACCATTCTTACTACCCTGAAAAAGGAGTGAAATATACGGAAGGAGGAGATGCATTTCAGCATTAATACACAATTGCAAAGAAAATGATAAAACCTCTTCAAGTATTGAAAGTGAACTTTTGTAACAAGAATGATGCCCTAACTTTTCATCATGTTGGTGCTGTGTAAAAAGAAGAATAGTGAAATTGAAGCACGTTTGCCAAGCCTGGCATCCCATGGATTAGAACACCAGCAGCAGGATTTTTTTGCTGTATTGTGAGGTACACTCTGGCAAATGTCTTACACCATGGAGATGAATTCATAGATGTAGATGTAGGAATCCAAATTGGTAAAGCCATATACTGTACAACTCCTCTACCATCTGGCTCTTCTAGTGGCAAATTTTACCCCATTCTTTCCAAAAGGAAAATAAGTGGAAAACTCCTGGGAAAGTTCCACAGAAACTGAAATTTAATACAAAGTAACAGCACAGTCCTTGAACAGAGTAGTGCATGTGGCCAAATATCAACCTACTGCTTCCTCTGGTTCTCTTACTGCCACAAGAATTCTTGTGTTTACTGCTTATTATGGGGTTCTTTTCCTTTGTTTTGAATTCTTTCCAAACATTCATTTTCAGAGAGAGAACCTCAGTGGCATTTCTGAAGAATGAATGCTTGCACAGGCGGTCACCAATGTGCAATAGGAACATTCACTAACAGAAAACAATTCAGTCCCAAAGCTTATGGTAGCAGAACTCCACCACCAATTATCCCAAATGGCTCTAGTGCAGCAGATAACATAAATGAAAGAAATGGAAGAGTTGTGGCAGACTCTTGTATGAGTGAGCTGTGACACCCAGTAGGAAGGTGTCTGGGTGATGCTCAGCACCTTCTTTATATTAGACACTATGGAATAAGTAGTTGACTTGCAGCTTCAAAGAGGATTTAGCCACTGCTAGTGAGAAATACATAATTCCCAAAGGACAGCCCTCACTGGAGATGGGAACTTGCTGTTGTGTTTTCCTGTCCTGCATTAGAAATTAAAGCTGAGTTGAATAATAATCAGACATGGATCTGACTTGGAACAACTGCTCAGTTTCATTGATTCAATGGCAGAAATGGCAGTATTTACTCCAAGGAATTACCAGTATTAGGATTCTAGTAGGAAGTAGTTTCTATTGAAAATTATATTTTTAGCAATAGGTTTATTTCCAATTCTAAAAACAGAAGACTGAGAAGTGTCTGTGACAGTGTGTGATAAATATAGGAAAACACTGAATTTCTGGAACAGTTCTTTGTATATGCAGTCATAACAAAGATATACATTGAAAATCTCAAGCATTATCAAGGTTGTAAATTCAATAATTTCAGAGCTGGAATGCAAGGTCTAGAGAGCAATCTGAACTTAATACCAATCTTCTATCAGAATCCATGTAATCTGATAGTGTTTTTAATAATCTGATTATTATTTTTCCAAAGGTCCCTGCTCTGAATATTTATTTCTCTCTCTCTCTCTATATATATATGTATATAGATGTATGTCCATAAACTTAGCCCTAGTAATGTTGCATTCTTGGACTAATGAAGAAGCTAAAGCTGGACAATCTGTTACTCATCTTTTCACAGGGATGTGAAGAATTTTCACTGACATCAATCTCAGAAAAATCTGGATGTCTGCTGTGTGTATAAGGTATGTCTCTATACTCCTAGATGAACAAGTTTATGCCAACTTCTGTGACAGAAGAGTGACTCAGTAGGATTCAAACAAACTGGGTTGACTCTTGAACCTGCCTCAGCATCACTCTGTGGTCATGGGTAATTCAGTTGCTCCTGTCTCTTTCTCCAGTGGTGGTTAGAGAATAAGAAATATTGGGAAAAGGGTCTCCCTATGATAAAAGGGACTTCAAGGTGATGGCAGCAGAAATCATTAAAAGGCAAAGATACAGTGGGCCAATGTTGCTGCTTTTTTATTACATACTATAGAAAAAAAATTTAAAAAATTTGTTAGACCAGTCAGAGACACATATTCACAATCCCCCATTAAATCTAGTAGAGGTTAAAAAATAATAAACCCTACTTTTTACTGTCGATAAAGGAATATTTTTCTAATCCCAATGCTTCCTGAATGTGTCTTTGACTCTAATACATGATCACTCACATGATCTTGCACAGCTGCCACCAGCCCTTGCTCCTGTGCTCAGCCAGTCCTCTCTGCTGGCCTGCCCAGGGCTCTGCCGTGGGACCCCCATGGAATTAGAGGGTCCCAAGAGTGACAGCAGAGGTTGTGCTTTGCCAGGGAGGGTCCTTCCCATCCCTTGCTCCTTGGCTCTTTGCAGCCTGTTTGTTGCATTAGCAAACACTCCTTTTACTTCTGCTGTGTTTCTGTGTTGATGTTCCTCGATGCAGGCACAGATTTAAATGAGTGGGGGCACCAGTTGCCCACGGGAGTTGGCTGTTGGGTGGTGGAGTCCTGTGTTACATCTGGCTGAGCTGCTCACTCCTTTAAGAGCAATCTCTGCACTAGATTCTCCTTTTGCTCTCTGTGAAAGCCTCTCTGGTGCCAACAGTTGTAATGTGTGTCTCTGGGACATTACAGCTCAGAGCTCTGACACCACTCCTTTCTCAGTTGTCACTGTGCATTCCTGCTCCTATTGTAGTGGCAAAGGTATCCCAGGATTCTGCTGCTGGTTTCGCTTTTCTGCTCTCAAGATTTCTCTTTATAAAATCTCATTTGTATTGATCCTTCCAACTTATTTATAAGAATACTGTATAAATAATTTCTCTTCTTTCCACAGATTTTTTCTCATAACTGACTTCAAGAGAAAAACTAAAAAAGAGATGTATTGTGTGTTCCAGATGAGGAAACCTGTCATTTATTTTTAAGTGTGCATGTCATATTTTCCATACTTCTCCAATAACTAACATTAAAAATTTCATCTTGGAGGAGACTCCTTAGGTTTTTGAGAAAACTGAATTTGTAGAAGGTGCTTTACTTTAGAGCTGACACAGTTCCTGTGCAGAGAGCTTTCATTTGCCTATCATTTAAACATATCATGTCCATCTATAGTTGCACAAAGGAATGAAGAATGAAACCAAAGTTTTTCATTTCTAACAAATTGGATTCAATTTTAGCACACAGTTTATTTTGTATAACAAACATGAGGCAAGCTAGTTAAGCTGTACATGCTAACAGATCTATGTTTTACATGCCCATGGTGGCTGAAGAAATGAGAAAGCTACCTTGGGGGAAGGATAAATAATTACAAATATACAAACTTTAAAACTACACTAAGTACTCTTTGGCATCCTATGAGATCACAAGTAAGATGTTTAAATGGAATATAATCCTTGAACCTGATATACACGTAAAAAACAACTTTTTTACCTCTGTAGAGCAAGGGAGAAAAGATATTTGTCTGTGGCATGGCTCTGCTTAATGGAGTAATTTAAATTTAACTTTAGCTTCATATATTCCAGTTATTTCAGAGATGGATGAGAGAAATTTATCTCTTTATATGTTTGGCTGCTTATGGAAAAAATGATATGCTACTTATATAAATAGATAGTATTTAACTTTATTTTCTTCCATCCTTTTACTTCTTTGTTGCCAACAGAAATATATGGTGTACTAGGCTTTTTCTGGTTTAAATTGGACTTTTTTTCTTTAGCTGCATGCTCCTTGTAATACAAAACAGTAGGCAGTGATCCATGCAGGCTTCCATTTATAATATTAATACAAGCCATGTTCCATGCTAATACATCACATTAATATTAAAGCAAGAAGTGTAAGACTAGTGAGTGCTTAATCATTTGCAATTAGTACCTAACAGCTAATTCAGTAGAGGGCTTTTAGAAAGAAAAAAGTGTGTGTATGGAGGGGGAGAAGGGGGGAGCAGTAGTTTGCTAAATGCTGGTTGATTTAACTTTAAGTATTTAATACTGTGAAAACTTAGTAATTAGAAGAGTTCTTGTCACCAGTCAACTTTTCTTTAATTGATCATTTAAAAATAAGATAAAACCTTATTCTCCTTAGAAAAGACAGCAATGACAGCATAAATCATAAAGTTCTTTTGCTAATTTAGTTGAAGATTGTTCTAACTGGTTTTGAATCATTTAGGATTATATACTCAAGGTTGGAATCACGGCTTTGCTGAAACGCAGAGCACCATATTCCATTTCTTAGGTTGTTTGTGTATCTAGAAAATTAATCTAATCAGCCTAGATTTTAGATTGGTAAAAAACTGATTTCCAAAATCTAGTGAGAGAGGGGGGTTGTTAGATATTAATTGAAGAATCTTCCTGGTGTTTTTCTCATGAGTCCGTGGCATTTTTTGCTTGGCTGTCCTGGTATCTCAGCAGCCTGAGACTGCTTCCATTAGGCTCATCTCTTTGGAACACTTAAATTTCCCAGGTGGAGAAATGTATAGTTTAGATTCAAAGTGCCTATGACTTTAGTACTGAGAAAAATTATATCCAGAAATTATCAAGTAAATGTAAACAGATTATCTCTTTGTCATGTTTCTCACCCCAGGTACGTTTCAAGACCTACCTTATGTCCTCTTGTGTTAATGTCCACTATGGTTTTAGTTTTTTCTTCAAAATGTCTTTATGAAAAAGGGTGAAGGGTGTTTAGGGCCAGACTCTGCAAGCAGGACACTCATCTCTGTTCCTAGCTTTACTTTTGATTTTCTGTGCTCCTTTGTCTAAGACTCAACACTTCCAGTTGAAAGAGCCTATATATACAACAAGAGAAAAAAAATGCGTTTCTCTGTCTAGGGATCTGAGTGTGTGTCCTTAGGAAGAGCTTATGTTTTTTTGGATATCATTGGTGTATACATATATATATATCACACCAAGTTTTTATGAATCATAGATAAAAACTATTGCTACTCTTTGTCTGTAAAGAGTAAATTACATTGTTGAGATAGTAGTAGCTTCATTATCAACAACTTTGAGGAGAATTATGTATAATTTTGTGTGATAATCTGAGGAAATTTACTGCACAGATAAGAGCTAAAATGTCTTACCTCCCACCTCTCCCCTATTTTCTCTCCATCCCTGGTGATTGCCTGGCCTGAACTCATTTTATGTTTTCCATCCTTTTCCTTTTGTCATGGCAGTTTGCATTTCATTCCTTTTTCCAATTGCTTATGCCTCGTCTGTATAATAACCCCAGGACTCCCTGCCATTTTTCCTTCATGCACTGCTCGCCCCATGCACAATCTGATCTGAGAAGAAACAACCTGTCGCAGCTCATTGATTCTGGCACTAGGAAGCAGAGGCTGTGTAGGAACAAACCCTCCTGTGCAGAATGGGACCCATTCCTCTCTGACCCCACTAATGCTGCCTCTTTCCAAACAGCTCTTATGTATTGGCTAATGTTCACCCGGATTGCAACAGCTGAAGGAACCTAATGACTCTCAGACATTCCATGTGCTGCTACTCAGGGAACATTAACACTTTCAGGAGGCTTTATTTCCTTTTCTCTCGCAGGTTTTCAAGTGTAGGGATGCTGAGTGGTATTTTTCAAGTGCAGTGTCCCAAACTTTGACAGTTAAATAACACTTAAAAAACTGAAAGGGATGGGGAAAGAGAGAAGCTTACAAATAACACTGTGCAGAATATATTTCCAGTTTCTTACTATAAAAAGACTGAAGAGCCATAAAATGATAGAGAACAGTGAAAGGCTGTATCTGGCTCCTTTGGAGGTTTAAAGGAGAAGGCTCTTATTATGCAAAAACCAAATAGATTATAGATATAACAATTAGCAAATGGCTCCAGCAAGGATCATGAGAGCTTCAGAAGAGCACATGAATGATCTTTTCCTCTCTCTCTGCCCTTTATCATTAGAAGTTGTTTATCCTTTCTTGTAGAAAAGCAAGAGCGAGCAGAATGATCAAGAAAAGAACAACACTGAGGAAGTGCTAGATTAACAAAATGAACGAGATTCTCTAACTCACTTGTTCTGCTGTGCTTTAGAGAAAGATTGAAAAGGCTGTTTGGGGTGGGGAAGAGGAAAAAAAAAGGAAGAAGAAAGTAAGTTAAGTCAGCAGCACAGAAAAAGAGCAAATGTGGAGGGGGAAAAGAGCAACAAAAGATGAAACAAATAATAAGAGACCTGACTAGAGAAAAGATGAAACAGAAGAAAGCAGAGGAGAATCAAAGCAGAAGGAAGTAGAGAAGAAGGACGTGCAAGGGAAAAAGATTCAAAGATGCTGTTAGGAATATCTCACCAACACAGAGAGAAGTGACATGGGCTTTTACAGGAGGGGAAAGGGAGAAAGGAAGAACAGAGTTGTGAGTATGGTAAAAGGTGACCAGTATTAAAATTCATTCATGTATGTAATCTGTTTGCACCTCTGCAAACCTTTGCCTTGGCACTCCTCTGCTCCATCCTCTTGCTGTCAGCAGAGAAGGCAACAATGACACTCAGTGCCAGGGCCATGCTGATAGGCAAGGTGAAAAAAAATCTCTTTGGAAAAGGAAAGGACAAACCTCTCAAAAAGGAGTCATTCACTTGTCAAATTAGTGGTTTTAATGAAAGTGGATAGAGACTAATGAAAGGTTAAACCTGTAAATTGCAATCTAACAAATGGGTTCACAGAAGATGGGTCTCTTTTCATAGTAAGAAAAGAAATAATACCGACAAAATATTATTACCTTGGAGAGACCATGACCGAGGTGCAATTCCCTCAGGTGGCAGCGTGCTCTCCTGCTGTTCTGCTGAGCTGGGCACTCCTGCTTCTCTTGAAGGATTGACAGACAAACAGCTCTTCATTGATCAATGCACTTTCAGAGTGCTTTGATCGTTACACAGAGTCTTCAGGAATATATACTGTAATGATATCTCTGCCAGAAACCAGACATTTCAAAACAGAATCATTAAGTTCAGTCAAAAGTTTTGTGTTTACATTTTATCCATGGTTTAGGAATTATATAGGAGGTAAACTTATACAGCTGAGTATGTATGACAAAATTAGAGTAAAATCATAAATAGAAGTAGGATTTGGGTATGGGTTCTTTCATCTTTTCTATCCTGTTTTCATCTTTCTGTGATTCTTTTTTTTATGGCTTTGGTGATTGTTAGGGAAGGGCAAGAGAGGACTACTCAGTCTGACCCTGAGACATGTGAGGGTGTAAAAAAAGATAGTGTTGGAGCGTTAACAGGGCATGTACCATATTTTGATTTGGCTGAACTTTTTCTTTTTATCTTAACCTTCATCTCTTTTAGAGATTTCTTTCTTATATGTTTTGCTTTTCCTTTTTTCCTTCTGGGTTTCTTTCCTAAAAGTTCTTCATATCTCATGAAGCTATTTATTATAAGGACTAATTCTAACAAAACTGGCCTTGTCACAAGTAGGATGCAATAAGATTTTCATTTTCAAGTTCTTTGAGGCAGTGAACTTTTGTTCTTACTCCTTGGTGAAGGGCACTCTAAGTAATTAGGAATAATAAAAATTAAGTTGTTCAGGTGGGAAAGACAGACTTCAAGAGGTTACATTCTGCTATGTAATTATTTAATTTTACCATACGCTATCGACTACTTACACATGATGTACCTTCCTTAAAGGTTTGCTTATGTTGCTGTTCAAAGTTTCAGGCAAATCAAGAAACTTCCTTTCCAATTTGTAGAAGAGAGATCATGAATATTCTTTTCTTCCAAATAAGATGCATTTTTAAGTAGGACATGAATATAATAAATATGTTGTGCAAGGGTTATACTTCTAATTTTTCAGCAGTTTGGGTATTTAGTATTTGGTGTCACATCAGGAAGTTTTAATTTGAGTGTTTTATTGTGCCATACATTTAGTAGCAATCTGATACTGGAGAGAGGAAATTGCTGCAGTCCCTATTTTTCATGGTTTGTTTGAATGAATAATTAACTATCACACATGATTAATTTAAAATATTTAATAATAAAACATTTCAGTACACCTCATGTAACATCCTGTATCCCTTTCACAGTGTGCTGCATATAAGAAATATGTCAGTAAAAAGTGGATGCAGAAGAGCACGACTGTAGAGCACAGCAGCAGAGGCACAGAGGGCAGCACAATGCCCTTCTTGTACCCAGCTGGAGCACAGCTGGATCAAATGGTGGGGTGGAGGAGGGAGTGCAGTGAGAACAGCTTTCAAGAGTTCCAAAAAAATATATCTTTAAAAGGAAGATATAGAGCAATTTTAGAGAGAACTAAAAAGAATGAGTTGGTTAGTCAAATTTTTTAAGGAAGTAAAATTTTATTTGGTTACTTTAGGAATATTAGAAGATCCAGTCGATGATCAGCAGTGTGACCAGTGTGTAACTCTGCAGACTGGGTGTACACTCAGTCATTTCATGTGCTTGTGCCCCAGGTTTTCTGTGTGAAGAAGAAATATTGATGTCTCTAAGCATTTTGAGATCATGAAAGAAATCTCCAAGAATTCAGGGTATTGAGTAGCATTAGCAGTTTGTTCTGAGGGATTGCAGCTTGCAGAGTTCTGTGCATTTATAAGAAATGGAGTTTGAAGCTGGTTCCAAACACAGAATAACAATATTAAGAGATGGACTGTGGTTTAGCAGACATGGATGGTCTGGTGCTCTCCACTTGTGATGGAATACTTACAAAAAGAGCATCACTTCTTGAAACAAAATCCTCTTACATGGTACCTTGAAAACAAAAAAGAGAAAGTAATTGAGAATAAGAAAGAGAAGTGGAAAGGAGTAGAAGGGAGAAATAAAAAAATGTGCCTCTGCAGAAACTGCTTGGAAGGCTCAGTTTTATGGCGTTTTCTGTGCAGTCCCTGGGAGGAGCCCAGGAGGAGCTCTTGGGCAGCCCATCAGGCTCTGCTATCCCAAGAGCTCTCAGCTGAGCAGGGACTCCCACCTCCTCCCTCTGATGCATGGTTGCAGCAGCCAGGAGAAGTATAATCTCAAAACTTTTCAAAAAAGCTTATGCTATACCACATCCTTCCACTAATGATGAGTGCTTCCTGAAAACTTACTGAAGAGCAAATTCATCACAGGATTTCTGGGCAAGAAAACAGACTTTTTAAACATAATCCACATTAATATCCAAAAATTTGATGCTGTAACAGTCTGAGTTACTAAAACTCCCACTGATTTCTGCATAGAGCTGAGTGTTTCTCAAGAGGTGCACAGCAGCTTGCAGCAGTGAACCAAAGCTGGGCTCTATTTCAGTCTTGTTCCCTGCGTGGAATATGTCTCCTTGGCATTTCATGCTGGCTAGTTGGTGACTTTTAAGCAGGTGCAGAAAAAACCCAGTTGCAGTTTTCTCAAATTAGTTTTCTCATTAAACTTTTTCCTTTTTGAATAACTGAAAATTATTTTTAATTGGTCATCCTAAATCAGGCATTTAAATCCAGTCTGAGTTTTTTTTACAAGAGGATTCTGTGTTTTAACCAGTGTGATTCATTCCAAACTATTTGTAGCTCCTGGCTTGTAAGCAGCAGCTCAGTATATCCAAAAAATCTGACTCCATTGTTTTGATTGCATTTTTTGAATAATGGTGTGGGGTTTTTTAATACCTTTGACACTTCTAAATAGGCCAATAAGAAGCATAAACAAAGTTAGCCAAGGTAGAGGCACTTATCCAGTTACATGAAGTTTGTCTTTTCTTTCCCACTGAAATCAGTTTGGAGTCTCCATTCCCACTCAGTGGGGGCAGAACAGAGTGAAGCATTGGGACTCAACTGTAAATGGTCTTTGGTTTATGAGAATATTGTGCAAAACATGAACATGGTCCAAAGCTTGTGAGGTCTTGGGTAGTCTTTCCATTTACTTCAGCCGGCTTTGGTGCAGGCCCTTTGTGGAGGAGTGAGAAGGTCTCTGAGCTGTTGCTGGTGGAAAGTTCCTTAAGGACATAAAGTCCATAAAAAACCTGACTCTTGCTATCTGGCAGGCAGGGTGAGTGGGGCCAGAATTGCTGGGAAATCTGCTGAACAAGTTCTTGGCACCTCTGTTAATGGAGTTTCTTTAGATTTCTTCTCATTTTTGAAAGTTATCCTGTGTCTCTTGTAGACAAATCTATCAGCCGTTAACTCCCTGGTAAAATAATGAGGACAACTGTCATTTTTTCACAGAGAAACCTAGACTGAAATAATTGCAGTAAAATTTTTTGAAGTGTCAAATATTATAACGATAGATAGCAGGCCAGAAAGGAGAGGTTTTGCCATTGATGTGAGCAAGTGCAAAGACGGGTCCCAAGTGCAAGATCAGTTTTTAATGAAAATTCCATATTGGGTAAAGTTAATATGCATTGCATTGTAATTAAAGTGTATTTTTCTCCTCTTCTGACAAGTTTTCTGAGTTTTGGTGCACATTAAGAATAAGATGCTATGTTATTATGAAGTTCTGATAACATGTAAGGAGGGACTGCAGTGCTCCTTATGGTGTAGAGTACAGTTTGGTTCCCTAATATATGAGGAAGTCTTCACAAGTCTGAAAGATAAAGGTCTCTTAAAGGCAAAGTACAATTTCTGTCATAGAACTTGTTGTTTTCCCATGTTATCTGTTTATGCATTATGGAATTTTTAAAAATAAATTATATAAATATTTATGCAAATGGCAATTTATTATTCAGCAATCAATCTTTGTTGGATACATTATAACATAATCAGTTGTATGTTAAAAAGCATTTAATTTCATGCCTAATTAACATATTATAAATTGAGGAGATAAAATTAAATTATTATGGACAGTTTGCAAATGTAATACATACAGAGTTCTTCAATAATTGCATGAATATTGGATGTAATGTGATGTGTTACTTCCACTCCCTTTTTGCTCACTCTTTAGTGATAGAGTGAAAGGAATGGGCTCCAAGGGACGTGTTCTGCACTGCCCTGAAGCAGCATCAGGTTCCTATTAACATCAAAGGGAACTGTGTGCAGAGGCAGGGAACAGTATATGGCCCGGTCTGTGTAAATTAGATCAGCTCCAAGTAGGCATCTGGAATTTTGAAACACATCTACCTTTTGGGGAGCAATTTCCTGTAACTTGATTATTTTGGCAAATAGCTGCAAAGTTTGGGCCCAATCCTCCTCTTTGTTCAGTCAGTGGCAAAATTCCCACTGACTTCAATGAGAACAGGACAAGATGCCAAAAAATGCGTGTGTACTTGTGGAGCTTGCCTATGCCTAATTTCATAGAGCTGTGAATTTTGCAATAATTCCTGCCACAGAATATCATTGCCTTGTTTTGTGCTATCTTTGCACTTTACATAACAAATTGCTGCTTTCTGTAAGGGGAGTACACCTTGTGCAACCACAGAGACAAAATGTTGTGGTTCATAATATTTTCTTTGGGATCCTTGACTCCCTGGGAATTTGAAGCCAGCTGTTTGCATTGAGTTTATAGCACTTAGGACCTAAGATTTCTGAATAGGTTAGAAACTTGACTTTTGGCTAATTAAATGTATTTTAAAATGGAAAATTTGATACAATATACAGAGCTGGGGTTAGAAAAATGAAGGTCAGAATGGGACTGCTTAGTTTTATTCAGCTGAACCATGCAAATTGGCTTCCAATTGAACTGTTGCTTTTAGCTGAATAATTGAGTAATCTTTGCTGTTTGGAGATAAATAATAATACATGTTACTGAATTCCACTGACAAATAAATAATTAATTTAATTGAGATTATATAAACATGCATATTGAAAAAAAAGCCTTGAGAAGTAAAGCTCCTTTCAGTCGATAACAGGACAGTTTTGTAAACCACTTAAAGCTGTGATAAAATCCTACTTGACTGGTCCACGAGCAGATGTGACAAGTTGAATTTATTTCCTCTCTTACCAGGAAGCTTTGCAGGAAACTCTTAACATATGGTGCTTTTCACTTCCATCTAGAGCTATAAATGTTATTGGAAAAGGATGTTCCCAGGAGCAGCAAGTTTCTGACGTTTCTGCCAAATGGACTCCAAATGATCCTTCTGTGGTTCAGAATTCCCCAAGTTCTTAGGAGCTGGCAGCCAAGAATCTCTGATCTAAACACAACTCACTAATTTAATTATTTTATTATAGATCTGTGGAAAGCTCTTGCAGACCAGTGACTTTGCATGTGTATTGGATCTAGCTAGACAGGAAGCTCAAGTTAAAAGAGTATAAATATTTTGTTTCTTAACTGCTTTGTGCTTGAAAACTTGGAAACCCTTTCACACACAAATCAGTCACGCAAGTGAATGCAGAAGAATGGGAAATAGGCATAAAAATAACATCAGCTTGTATTTGGTTTGTATTTTGAATGTTTCTATTTCCTAGGAAGACCAAAAAGCATGTGTCCAGTAGGTAGAACTAGAAATTAAAATCACAACATGATGTTGTACCGCTGCACTTGAGCTATCCCCTTGCCTCCACTCCAAAAAGGTAAATTAAGTACTTGTAGGGAGAGTAAGTAATTGAATCCGTTTTTTCTAGGTGATAATACACAAGAAATTCAGAAGAAGCAGAAAAATATATATTTTGTTCAATGCGGTTCTGGAATAATTCACTTTAAGAAAATAATGGCTAATTTTTGCTACTGTTTTTAGGAATATTAGTCACAGGCTACAAAGTAATATTTATTCTAAGAGCATGAATTTCGATTGCAGAACACTTTCACTTGTAGGTTCAGTTGGAGGATTAAAAAAGAAGGAAGAAGGTCATGTTTCAGGCAGGATCTGCCTTGGAGCAGCATTAAAAAGAGGAGGAGGAGTATGAGCTAGACCTGGTAATTGAGGAAACCCTGAATCCACCCCCCCTGCCCAGTTACCAGAGCCTGGGCATGCCTGGTGGCAGTGTTTGGTGTGACCCTGAGTGAGCCCTCCGGCCCTGGGGGGAAACCACGGGGTTCTTTTGTCAGTCAGCTCAGCTGTGAGTAAAGATTTAGGCAGAGGCTGATGCTGACAGGAAGGTTTTGAGTTCCTTGGACATGGGCACTTTGCCATGAAATTGAAAGGATAAAGGTATGTCTGTCTCACACAGCATTTGATGAAAGACAGGATATTGACTTAAAATGCAGCTTTGGCTTGGGTGTGACAGTGGGATTTAGCTTTCCCTCTCCTCCCAGTAGTGGGGGTTTCTATTAGATGGGAGGGAAGATGGCAAAGAGAGAATTACTCTCCCTCTGCAACCCATGAATTTTATGTGAGTGTGTAGGAGAGAAAAAAAATTAGTGGATCTTACTGCCAAAGACCTTATTCTGATAACTGCATTTTCCACACAAATAAGAAATAGAAGTCCTTGCACCAAATAAAATGGTGATTTATCTGATATCACAAGACTTGGGATAAGTCCAAGGATTATATTTCTGGTTTATGAAGGATAGGAAGCAAAAATGGTGATGAGCAGCATTGCTGAAATTTGTGCTGCTGCTCTCTAGACCAGGAAGAATTGGAACAGCTGAAAAGCAGCATATAAAACAGGGGATGAAGAGGGGAGATAAAACTTTGAAATCAGGAATTGAAAGCTGAATGTGAGTAGCTAGAATAACATTTTTTAAAAATGTCCAAGGAATCTTCATGAGAAAGGGGAATTCTACCTTTGCCCACTGGAAAAATGAGTACATTATGTTTCTGAAGAGAAGAGTTGTCTTAAGGGGGAAGAACTGGGTGAGAATCTAAGACCATATAAAAGTGATAAAAATCACAGTTATGCTCTCACTGTGCAGCCAGTTAAGACTTTAAAAAAGTTGGTTTTTTTTTTTCCTTCTTGAAGGTGCCAACCTCTTAAACAGTGGTGGAAAAATTCAGAGAAAACCTCTACCCGTACAGGATTAGATTCTGACAGGGCACCACTAATGCAACTATAGTGGCTTATCTTGCCCTTCTAAATGGAGGAGATCTCAATTGATTATTTTAATTGGTAATGAATATTCTGCAAGCAAATTATGGCATCCCCTTTGACCTGCCTCAGCTGCAGAGGGAAAACCCAGGTTATGCTCATGCACATCCTGAGCCCAGCTTTCAATATCAAGTGAAAAGAATTTCATCACAGCACCTGCTTAGTGTTTGTGTGCCTGGACACCACGGAACAGCAGGAGTTCTTACTTCTCTATGCTTTGCTGATGGGTGATTGTGTCCAGTTCAGTCCTCTAGATATGACTTCCCAGGTCACACTCCCACACTGTTGTTGCCCAAAGTGTATTACAGCTATAATAGCAGGGATTTATATTTTGTCTGTCTGGTGCCAGACTTATGTACAGAATTAACAACAGCCTTTGATGCCTTTCTGAACTAAAGATTATTTTGGCAATTAATAAATGAAACTGAACAATTATAGTTTCAAAACATATGACATCATAATATTTCTTAGGCATTTAACTATCCTAAATAGCTGTAGCTAACCACTTGGTTTGGACTCAGTGAGTTACTAACTTGAGGGAAAACCATTTTGTTTTTATTTGCATCAGTGCAACCTCACTGAATTCACTGCAATGCATCTAAAAATACAATTTAGACATTAATTTACCAAATTTTCTTATGTAGTGGAGCTGTTAAACCTCGGTAAAATATTTTAATAATCAATTGCCATTTAATTAACATGCAATTGACATCTTAGTAAATCTAAATTAAATTCCCATTTTAGACACTTAACTCAAAGTGTGAACTAACATTCTCTATTGATAAGTTGTATTATAATAGGCTTTCAATCCTGAGTTGAAGAAAAAAAATCAATTGTAACGTTAAGTTTGATTCAGGATAAAATTCGTCACATATTTCTAGTGCACTGTAGATTCCTTCTTGCAACTTCTCTTGGTGCATATGTCTATTCTTGGCCAGAAAATCTTTGTAAGGGGACAGATTGCATTTCCCCTTGCTAGCTTTCTCAAGGACTGCAGTACCTCCTCATTCTCTTCAAAAATGCAAGCATGCTGTAGAAAAGATGAAATAATAGAATGGACAGATTCTTTTGGCAGAGTGGGAACTTTGGGCTGCTTTGGGCAGATGTTGCAGGAGAATTCTCTCAGCTTGCCTCTCTGCTATGCAGGAAGCAAAGGAGATCTGATGGGGATTGGTGAAGGAAGAAAGAGGCTAAGATGTGAGGCAAAGATGTGAGAGAAAATGAAGTGTATTTAGGCAGACAGAAAAGAAAGACGTGTGACAGGCACAGCAATAATTAAGAACCAGGGAGAGGTTAGAGAATTTTTTTAGAATAAAGGGCCAGGATAAATTTGTAGAGAGGTAGCATGAAGATTGTATGCAGTGGGAAGGTGGAAACTCCTCATGCTTTACCTCGCTGACGGAGCTCATTGTACGAACGACAGTCATTGACCCTAAGGAGTGCATTGACCACTTGTTCTGCATCCTATCCACCCCCAAGGATTTCAGCCAAAGTCTGAGCAGTGTTAAGGAGCCACATATTTTAGCTGTAGCCAATACTTTCTGCTAAATCTGTCTGTCATAATGATGTCTCAGCAGGACTGGGCCCCATTCTTCTGTCACTGATCGGAGCAAATCCAATCGAAACAAATTGGAGCCAATTGGTGTTTCCGTTATGCAGTGGCAGGAGAATTGAACTCATTGTCACTAAAGATATATCAGTACTTCCTATTAATGTCAGTTTTCAGTTTTATAACATTTTGTTAAAAGTACCCTCGGGCTGTATTTGCTATACAGATTTTCAGAGAAGGAAGACATATTTTATATTGAGAGCTCGTTTGGTTTATTGTTAGAAGATGCTTGTGCTCAGAACTTACAGGGCTGAAAGTATTACTTTCAGTAAGTGAAGACACTTTCTCCTTTATTGTAGCTACTGGTCTGCAAATGGACAATTGACCCAAATTTTCATTGAATATTTTTATTGGGCTTTGGAGCAATTTAACTAGCATTAACATTTCTTTGCTAAGCTCAATACTTGGCAGTATAGTCATGACTTAAATTTTATAATAGATGACTTTTTTAACATTATATGCTCTGTATTAATACTAAAAGTCCATATTTTGCTAGAGAAGGACTATGTTTTGCCATTGGGCATGAACATGCAACTTTTGCTAATTTAAATAAAGGTTAAAAGGATAATTTCAAGTATTATAATAGATTTTCACTTATCATTTTTCTCTTTATTATTCTAAATGGATCTTTAAATGTCCTAGCTTGTTTTATAAGTTTGAAGATATATTATTTTCTGACAGCTCTACTTTGGTTTTGGTTTTTATATCTGTTTTCATTGCTGTCACTATTACAATTTCTTTCACTGTTTATTTATGATACCATTTTACCTTAAGGCTAGTTGTGGTGTAATTGTTCTGCCTTAAGCACCATTTTCCCCTGTTGGCATGAGGATGAACATAGTGAACAGTGCAAACTACAGATTGTTGTTGCTGACATTCTGTATAGCAGCAACAGAAATAAGCCTATGGCCCCTCTCATGGTGAGCTCTTCCACATGTTTTTCTTCTCTCAGACTTGCTGATGTAAATCAGGAGTAATGCTATTTATTCCAGTTAATTATGGTGTTTCTCAGTGAGGAGACATTTGTGGGGTTTGTGCCATATTGCTAATCATATAGAAATATAATTGCCGGAAGTGCTTCTTTTTACCTATGATTTTGCCACAGTTTTAGTGTATTTGGTGTGGCACAGAGTCCTGCTGCTCCCATGGAAGCAGAAACCCCAGCCAAGAGTGTAGAGCACAGGGAAACAAAACTCTGTTTTTTATTGTATTTTCAATTTTTTCTTGCCCGCCTTTAAAGGCTGAATCCATAAGACATAATATCTTTGTCAATAAAAAAGGAGTGGAATTTGGGTCTGTTTCATGTGTTTACCCATGAAAGGCCACCAGTTTAGCTCTGTAGTTATACCACAAAGTTCTTGTTTCCTGTTGGCAGCAAAAGTCCTTCAGCTTTCAGAGGCTGATTCTCCATTTTCTGTAGTTTCACCATAGTTTGATTACATTCTTTTGGAAATCTGTTGCAGAGAATCCAAAATTGTGCTGCAGACAATATGAAAGTGAGAGGAGAAGATGATACAGCAGGAGGTTGTGTCGTTAAGAGGGACCTTGACATGCTGAGAAATGGACAAAAATAAATTGCACAGAATTTAAGAAAAGGTAAATGTAAGGCCCTGAAACTAGGAAGGAATTAATAATTAGTCCATGACATCAGTTAATAGAGGCTGGGTCTGACCTGCTGGCAAGGAGCTTTGTAGCAAAGGCACTAGGCTGGCCATTAGCCATCAACATGCCCTTGGGGCAAAGAAGGGCAACAACCTCCTGTTGCACTGCAAGGGAGATGATCCTTCTCCTCCCCTCAGTCTCTCCCTGGTGCCTAGTGTAAACCAAGAAGCAATGGCCACAAGCTGAAATACAGGGAAGTCCATGCAAATGTAGGAAAAACTTTTCTTACTGTGAGGCTGATCAAACACTGGAGCAATTTGTCCAAAGAGGTAGTAGGAGTGTCCATCCTTGAGTGTTAAAAACTTGGAATGGGGGTAGCCCTGAGCAGCCTGCTCTGAGCAGCAGGGTTGGACAAGATGATGTTCAGAGTTCTCTGTCCACCTCAGTGATTCTGTGACCCCTATCGATACCCCTGCTTACCAGATCCCAATATACATTCAAGACTTGCTTTCAAAGAATATCCTACCATGAGAATAAATTGCTCACATGCAGTGCAGTCTTCAGCCCTCAGTCGTATTCAGTCACAGAAACACTTGTATATGAGGGAGATGTTTAGAAATTACAAATGCATATGTAAATGTCATATAGTCTTGCTTCCTAACAGTAGTGCTGAGGGCTTTGCAGTTTTCATTTGGGTTTTTGTTGGTTGGTTTGGGTTTCTTTAGGTCAGCCTTTTACTGAAAGTCTGCCCAATGCTTATACTTTGTACTAGCACACACCCTCACACCTGATGCCTTCACTGGAGGTACTTTTGCAGGACATCCATATTTATTCACACAGTGTTTTTTGGAGAATGTGCACGCAGTAAGTGCTTCTGCTAGACTTCATTATCTCTTGTACACCAGTCTATTAATTTTAATTTTATTTTAATCCTCTGGCCACACAGTGAGAAAGACTTCACACACCAGTCTTTTTTCAGTTCTGCAGAGACTTAAATTCTCTATTGCTACGTCTAGCAGGTCTCAGTTTATCCCAAGCATTACGTTACTAAGACATCATATGTTTTCTGTTTAACTCTATTTAACTTGTAGGATAGTTTTCTTTGCTATCTTTTTTTTGTAAATACCTGTGATTCTATAGCTTTCTTCCAAGTGCTTAATTTGTTAGTATCTGATTCACAATATAGAAGATGCTTGTTAGTTTTGACCAGGCACAGAGACAAGACATATATTTTAACTGTCGTAGTTGAATAAGCAGAATCCTGAAAAATAGATTTTTTTCCAGTGGAATACTTGTCTTCATAAATTCAGAATTTGCTTTCCATGAGAATTTGCAGATACATCTTTTAAATTCACAAACGTCCACCCTCCTAGACTTGTTTGTTAAAATATTAAGAAGGTGATAAACAGAAAGAAGTTTTATGCATACTAATTTAAAGATATGAAATCATTTTGCAGAGACATTTCTTCATTATTTGCTCAGTTCCAATTTGGACTCTTTGCCACCACGACGAGAGGCAGACCCCTAACTCATTTTAAATAAATTACTGAACAAATGATAATGACTTTTGGTCATTATCGGCATGGGCTTAAATTCATGCTGGTTTTCATCAGATGAAAGACTGTGTCACTCTATGATTCCCTTGAGCCATCCAGTCCCTCAGCTATCAGCAGCACTTTAATTTTCTTTTAGAGACAGTATAATGTGAGCAGTCAGCCTGGTTCTCTCAGAAAATGTGTAATTTTTCATACTTTCAAACACAGATGTTCTACCAAGTTTCATCCAGAGAGGCTAAATCTACATTTTAAAGCAAGGACACCCTAGATGTTACTTTTGAAATAACATACAACATGGTACAAAGAAATAAATGAATATAATTGTATAACAAAAGTTATAAATCTGGCCCAGGAGACAAGAATAACAAAATAAAAGTGAAAAATTCACCTTTAATTACAGTGGTGAAGCCTCTGAGATTGTGAAAACATTCATATGTATAATTCTGATGCATACAGTCCTTAAAGGAGAATTCTCTAAACATCTCTCTTGAATATAATCTTGCAGATGAGAAAAAGTTTGTGGGTTTTTTAATTCTCATAAATTATACACTATCATTCTAAGAAAACACTTGCTGTCACTGAATATATTTTACCTGCAGAAATCACAACCAGGCCTTTAAACAAAAGTATTTCACATGAAATACTTTTAAACCTCAATCTTAAATCTTTCTATTCACCTTTTTTTTCACTATCAGAATATTTTTTCCTTTCCTAAATTTAGTTCATTATTATTATTATCATCACACCAAAACATTCAGAATTTGTGTTCCTAGTCTTCAGGGCATCAGAAAATTTTTAAAATTTCCTGAAGATTTGTGAACAGCTAATATTTTTGTGCATCTGGACCCTGGCAGATAAAGAAATTCCAGGATGTTTGTATGAGAATTGCCAACAAAGCTAAGCCAGGGACACATTCCCAGGGCCCATTTCTCATTGTCCTGCAACCTGTGGGGACAAACAGCAGCTACAGCAGTCACAGACTGAGTAGCAGGTTTTGTTTTGGTTTTTTCCCTGAAGAAACAGAGAAATTAAGTGAAATTGTAAGGGACAAACCTCAGCTAAGAATATTTGGGACTCCTACTGCAGACTCAGAGGAACAGGCCTGCAGAAAATGAACGTGCCTGCCTGCTTAGGGCATTGTGTTTAAACATCACCCTGTTTACTATTGATGTAGACAGGCACTTAATGGGGAAGTTTGGCTCTTTGGGTTTGTGTTCAGTCTCCTCCCTATTCTACATAATGTCAAAGTTAAACTTGTCACAATTCTTTGTAGATACGTTTCTGAAATGTTGCCAGCATTTACAAAGAGATTAATCTCTCCTTCCTCTCTGCGTGAGTTTTCTTGAGAAAAACAGTTAACATATTTGCTCTTCTTTCAAGTAGATTTTATCTTGCCCTATATAGAAATATCATGAGACATCAGCAAAGAATATCTATATGCTATATAACAAACACATATCAGTTTAATATTGTGCTTGTGAACATCTGACACTTCAGAAGTAGCAGAACTGTGATTCAGTTTCTCAAAAAAAAAATGATACAAGGTAGCAGGCCCTAATATATTCTTCTGTGAAGAAATACCTGCAGGCAAGGATAATACATGTATTCTCACATAAGTCCTGACATCTTTGCTCAGTGAGTTTGGTTTGCACTCTCTCCTTAGAAGCTGGGGAGTGCAGAGAAAGCTAAAGTTTGATGCAACCCAAAAAAATCCAGCGGGCTTCTTGCTGAAAGCTTTCATTTCTCCTACACATCTTCATGGCACTCCGGATGCCAACCTCTTCAGAGAGAGTGAGTGTTTCTCTGGCCAAGCTGGTTGCCAGAGCATCCCCAGGCCTCTGATCCAAATCAGAGACTGGCCTGCAGACACCATTTTACAGCACACAAGTGATGTTTAAAGCCTTACCAAGCCCACTCTGACTGTTTCCCTTAAAGTACAGCATATGTAGAAAATGCCTGATAGGATATGTGGGAAGCAGCTGATGCCATAAGATATTAAGATTGTATTAAAGGTAGAAGCAAAAGTTCCTGAGCTACTTTCGTCCTGCAACATCTCTATGGCATCTTCTGGGGGTTTTTTGGGGGCACAATGGGATAGAAGAAAAATTAAATTAAAATAAGGAATTGAGAAAAATCTAGAGATTAAAATTACATAAAATGGATATCATGCCAGATGAACATGTGAAAACCATGCCTAATTGCTCTTTTCTTGCTTTGTATATAACTTTAGTTTTTGTATTGACCTTGAAGTCTGTCATTATGGACAAACGTATGTCTCATATATTTTCAAAAATGAGGATGATGGTGGAATGTAAAGCCTGCTTTTGTTTATAGCAATAATTATTGCTAATGACTTTTCAGAATCCTTTTAGACTGCTTGGGTTGTGGGTAGAGGTAATAACTGAGGAGAAAAAAGTATCAGCACATTCAGTCAGAAAAAGTATAGTAATTTTTCTCATTGAACTTAAACTAGGAAATAAAAGAGATCAAACATCTCTGGTAAGATGACTCCACCAAAGTCACTGCTGTAACTTCATTTGCTTCATCAAGATAGTATCCTGCATCTACCATATTTTCCTGTTTACCTGTGAAGTCAGACAGAAAGGGTAGGCTGCTTTAAAGAAATGAAAATTGGAAATATGTTATGGATTAATCTCACTTCGTAGAAGCACTATCATTTTCAGTTTTAACTTCAGATTTTTCAGGTGCTTTCAAAAATGTGAAAAAATTGTGGATTTGTGATCACTTCAGTGTTTCCTTCATAGTTAAAACTATTGAGTTATGAGATAATGTATGTTGGATATAGGAAGAAATATTATCTTTTCTTTAATATCTATTTGTTATATCATTACCATTCTTTCCTTGTCTGTAAGTGCAGAAAATTTTCGTAGGTTTTTTTTTTTAAGTAAATGCCATTATTTAAATGCATAAATTTGCTTAAGCCTCAATGGGTTACTCTGACTTGTAAGGCTATTACTTTTCCAGTTGCAAGCAATAATGATACTGAGAAGATATTCCATTGGAGAAAATATTTAAATAAACTCTCTTCATCCAAAAATGAGATGCAGCATATTTACATCTTTATTTGATGAAGCCTGTTCCTGCTATCTTTGTTCTTAATTTGGTCTCAAAAGAATTAGTAGTAAGAGGAAAAATAGTCTGTAAATATGTATGAAATCAAATTTAGAGGGTAGGCTAAAAGGTATTGACTGCCAGCAGTGCTTAACAGCAGGAGGCAAAATTTCCTCCATAGTTTTCTTCTTGGCTGGAAACACATTGCCTTCCATCTAGATTATTTAATCCTCAAAATGCACATCAAAGCTTCTCATCGGGTGGTGTATGTCTTCACAGTTGAATGTCAAAGATCTAGCTTAAAGATTTTTGAAAAATGTAAAACATAATAGATCCTAGATAATGACACAGCAGTGAAGCTCCTCTACTATTCCTTCCAGCAAAGGACTGGTATTGCAAGTTGTGGCTAATCCTTGTGGCAAAAGGAAGAGCAAATTTTCTACATGAGAATTTGTGACAACCCTCCAACAGATAGAAATAAAATGATCGAGTCATGTTACTGGACTAATATTAACTTGTTAACAATTCCCTTCTCTCTATACACTTGTGGCTTGCCAGAACAATAGGCTGAGAGTTATCTCACTCCTCCAGCCCAATTAGACAGTGGAAAAATGGATGCAAAATACGTATGAAACATTTTCTGCTTGTATATTCTTAACAGGATACAGGCTTTAACACGGCCCCTCTAAATTAATTCAGTCTTTGGCAAGAGCTTATTCCTTGAAAGGATTGTATCAATTCTCATGAATGATTACCTCCTTCTTAGGAGATAAAACCTTTTAAACAATTTTGGTTTGTATTTCAGAGCTTGAATTTTGCTTTGACATGAATACGTAAAATAGCCAGGCATTTGTAAGGAGCCCCATAAGGAGACTTTACAGGAATGTGGTGGCTGAAGTGTGTTTTGCATTTTGTTGATATCCCTGCCACAGGAGCAGGTCTTACCCCCATAACAGCTGCCAAAAATAAAGCGGAAGATATAAAAAAGAGCTGAGAAATAAAAAAACCCCAAAAAGCCTCTTCATTCTGCAATGAAGATTCCTGTTCTTCCCTTCCTTACTGTTTGTTTAAATACAAGTGATACAATATTTCCTATAGATGGCTCAGCTGTGACACAGAAATAAGGCTGATTACTCAGGGGTTTCATTTCATGTCTGTTTAAGACAGACTTATTTTTTAAATCCTGCTTAGTCTTGTTCCCATCTCTACCCATGACCTTCCCTTTCTTTTTTTTGGTTAGTGTTTCCTTTCAAGCAATCTTATCTCTGGTGGTGTCAAAGCTCTCTCTGTTTCTGCTACCTGTGGGTGACTGAAGTGGTGGATGCAGAGGCAGCCTGGCCATGCTGGGGCTCAGGGCTGGGAATCTGGGTCACACTGTGGTCGAGGTGTTCCTTTGCTTCTGCCTTTGCTCCTCACTTGGTAGGAAAATGAATCAGCATTTGCTCCACTTTCAGAGTAGTCCAACATCGTCCTCAATGCACAACCTTTGACTTGAGTGTGAGAGATGCTCATTAAAGTCAAAGAATGATTTAGTACAATAAGTGGCCTTTCACTTCCAGCTGAAAACTGATCTTACGAGATACAAAGCCACAAGTTCTCTTTAGCTGACTGCCTGATTTAAGGTCTCATTGTGTCTTAAGAGGTGTTCAGTGCTACTTGGGGTGAGACTATAATAGGGATTTACTTTATTGTTAAGTAAGTGTACAAAATCAACAGCAGTGCCCAGTGAACTAAACAGTCATCAAATAGTAATCCATCTTCAAAGTAATCGTGTGCTAATTATTTACAGTAAAAAGAAGCTATAACATCAAATAAATGCATAACAGTAGGTATTATGTAATTAACTAAAGATCTATTGCATCCAAGCTACGAGAAATGTGTATTTATCACTTTGAAACATAACTTTGTTTTTAAAAGGTGTTCATTTAAATATTTAAAATATTCTTTTAAATATTTTTGATGGTTTAAACTTTTTTTATTATTATTTATTGCTCATTTGACTCAAGTATAACTGACTGTAAATGTAAAGCTTCTTATATTCATAATCTCTGTTTCTTTAGATAAGTGTGATTGCTTAGTCATAAAAGTGATTTGTTTAGAAAAGCCCTTTTTTATGCTGTTCACTAAGTTCTATCACTAAATGCAGAATAAATATAGAGCTCGTAGAAGTTTATAGAAGATTTTTTCTTGGGAAAAAAATAATTGCAAAATTGAAATTTAAAAGCCTTAAAACACTTTAAGGAAGGGGATTTTCCACAAGATGACAAATTGATGTTGATTTTGGTGGGAAAATACATCCCCTGAATCTTTTCTGTGGCATCCTCTGTGAACAGATTTTATAACAATTCTGTATATTCTGAAGACAGAAACTTGATGTCAGGGCCTTGTCATCTGTGGTCAGCTAAGTAGTTTTTCTGGAGAATTTTCAACTATGAAAGCATCAGAACATTTGTTGGGCTTTTCTGAAAAAGAAACAATTTTCTGTCAAGAAAAATCTGGAGTTTTCCTTGACTTCCCCATGGAACATTGTAACCCAGTTCCCCTAGGCCAGTTCCCAAACCCTTCTGTGTAAAACAAATAGGCTGTTCCTCTAGATTCTGGCTATTTGTAGCACAGAGCAGCACAGCTTTGCCTGGTTCTTCCCATGTGTGAAGCCAAATGAGTGACATCCATTAATGAAGCACATACTGAGTCTCAGACACACATCTCACTGAGGGTGGCAGAAAGAAATTTCTAAAATGAAAGTTCCCAAATGGTATTCCTGATTTGAAATCTAGCTTTTTGAGTCATTAAATGCCAATAGGTTGTTAACCCATACAGAGAGGTGAAGAACAACACCTAGGTACCTTGTAGATCATAACTGTGCATATAAACAAACAATCCAGTTGCTTAAGGGTTATAGAGATTTAAATCCAAATAGCACTTGGTAATAATACCCTAGAGAGTAAAGTTGTAGTCAATTTCTGGAAGATGCAGCACTGTAAACTTAGTTTTTGCTGCTGGTTTCCTTAGAAACTGGAACAAGATATTGTTCAGGACACAAAATAATATCCTGTTTCAGTGACTGAGGATCTTGAACTAAAAAGTAATTGATTTTGCTTGAGACACTGGATTGTCTTGTGCTCTTCTAGGAAAAATATGGCACAACATGTCTATATGTTGAAATGGTTTCAAATATTTTATTTTAGTTCTAATGATCTCACTGTGTAAGTACTGAAAGTATTGAAAAATTAGCTTTTAAATCATTCAAGGGGTCAGTTCACTCACTGCACTTGTGAGTTTTAAATACTTTACTAATAATCTAATCACTCCCCAAGCATTACCACTATTCTACTTCTTATCAAGAAATAAATCTTCATGGGTACCTTGGTCATGAAATGCTGCATTTAATTTATTTAGCAAGTAAATGTGTATAAAGTACATCTTAGATTAATGATAATCCTTTTTGGAATATGGGCTAAATATAGTTAACAGCTACAGAAAACTGCAAATAGTTATGCCTACAGGGAGGTTAAAGTTATTTCAAGCTTTTGTTCATGGAGTTGCAGTGTACCTGAATGAAGCACTTCTCAAGACTCTATTGCAAGTGGACACTGTTGCTTTCATTTATGCATGTATTTGACTCAATAAGTGTATATATAAGAAAGCTTAGATCATGTCCAAGTTTGAATGCACGAATCAAATGGGCATTGGTTTCTATTTACATGATCTAAATGTGAAAATTTGTATAGCGTAATGTAAGTAATGATTTCATTTGATAATTTTAAAACAGTTCCCTCTTGGTTGGACAATATAGAAAGAGAACAAAAGCTAAGGAAGAGAGAAAAACTAATAAACTCACATGAACATAATTTTTGTATCTCTTTTTTTCAGTTTTATTTAGGAAAGGACTAGTATTTTCAGTTGAGGTGCTCTAGGTTTTGGTTTCTGAGTGCAACTAGATCTTTAAAGGTGTTAATACCCACTTTCTGAAAATTCAGTTTATGGTAGCCTACAGTGATCACCTGCAATATAAGTTAAGGAGGTTTAGAAATAATGCTCTGGTTTGTAAAACTTTTTAATGAAATAACAGTTGCTCTTTCACTCATCTTAGGTTTTAAAATGTGTTTTAATAATACTTTATGCATTCATTCTATGTTTTTACAAATTCTATCAGAGGTATTGCCAGTGAGCATACACTGCTTCCTAGTCAAATTTCTAGAGAGCTATTTGTTAACTTTTTTTTTAATGTTCTCAAAATATGTGATACAATTTTGTTTTGTCTATTCTCTGTAAAACAAATACAAGACAGTTATTCTAGGCAAAATGAAATTACATGCTTCATATAAACCTTTTTATCACTGTGGTTTTGTGGAAATCATTATTTCATGGATGTTAAACACAGATGAAAGATTATTCACAATTACTTCTGAAAAAAAAAAGGTTTTATAAAAGGCACCTCCCTCAATTTTCTTTTAATATATTGCAATTTACTCTTTTTTTATGTGAACACTTTCTCATGTCAGCTTGGGATGTGTATCTTTCCTCTCTCTCCGTCCATGCATATGTCACTTTTACCCAAAAAATACTCCCTTTTTAATCCCAAATGCTCTCTACAACCAGAAGTTCATTGTCTAGCAATTTTCTTACAAGGACATTGCAGAAGAATCAATAAGCTACAAATACACTATTATACATTCAGATGCTGTTCAGGTATTAATGTTACGGCAAAGAAAAGTTGGAACATTCATGAATTTAAATATTTTTCATATAAACTATGTAAATATAATGATTAACAATCAGCTACCTTCACTATTCAGGACATGCAATGTAGCATTTTCCTAATTACACTTACCACTGTGGGAGGATATGACTGCAGAGAAAGATTAAACTGCTTGTATTTATTCAGTGTTGCTTTATAGTATTAACCAGGAAACTTACTTTTGCAGTACTGAATGTAAGAATCTAGAATAACCTGAAGAATTTGATTAAGGTGGCAGTAGGCTGCGCCAGGCTTGGGTAGGGATGGCAGGCTCAGCTCACTCTGCATCAGCAGTCATTTTAGCTACCTCTCATCTGTAATTTCACTGCTGACAGTGTGATTTAAAACACAGGCAAAATTACTTACTTAATATTATGGCTTTATCTAAAGCTCTTCAAGTAAACCAACCAACCAAACAAAAAAATACCTCCTGGTAGGCAGGCTTCTGTTTTCAGTTGTTCATGTTTTATTAAAATAAACACCTACTTTGCCAGCAATGAAAGCAATGAAAGCTGGTGGGCTATAGCTCTGTGTCTAGTGATGGGATTCTGTGAAGACTTGCAGGGCACAACTGAAACTGAACATTTCCCTGAAATTAGGACATGTGTAATGTCCCTTCTGTCCCATGTAATCTCTGGTGCCTTTGGAAAGATGAGCTCATATTTCAGTCTTTCCCAGAGCAGACGTCCTAATTGGGTTTTTTTTCCAATTTCTTTTAACACCAGCCTATTCATACAATATTTAAAGAACTTAGTATCTATATAGCTACCTCAGATGTTGATAAGCATCAGATATGTGAAAATAGGAAAAAATCCAACAACTTACTGGGAAAATCATGTAAACAGAGGAGCACTCCTTTACTCTGCATGTGTATTCTGGCCCACATCAAAAGCAGCGCTGCCAGCAGGTACAGCTTCCAGGTCTGGGTTCCTCAGGAGAGCAAGGACAGGGACCTGTTAGATCAGGGCCTGAGGAGAGGCTCAAAGGTGATTAAAGACATTCAGCATGAAGGGATTAAAGGGAGGCTGAGAGATGGGGTTATTCAGCCTGGAGAAGGGAAGGCTCCAGGGAGACCTTACAGTGGCCTTTCAGTACTTAAAGAAGGCCTATGAGAAAGATGGGAGGGCCTGTTGTGGTAGGGGTAATGGTTTAAACAAAAAGTGTTGAGTTAGATTGGATATAAGGACAAAGTTTTTGCAATTAGGGTGGTAAAACCTTGGAATTGATTGCAGGACAGGCAGCAGGTAGCACATCTCTGGAAACATTCAAGGTCGGGTTGGACAAGGCTCTGGGGACAACTGAACTTATTGAAGATATCCCTGCTTAGGGCAGGGGTTGGACTGGATGACCTTTGAAGGTCCCTTCCAACCCAAACTATGCTATAGACCTAAGTCTGCTACTCTCTAAGAGCTCTTTGTTGGGCCCTTTCCCAGCAATGCCAGAACTGGTCTTGTCCCTCTGATTTTGTTTTAATGGCCACCAAGGTACTGGAGTTGGGTGGTGATGTCTAATTTATGATGTCTAATGGGGCTGTAATTGCTGCCAGCTCATTCTGAGGGCTGCTCCACCTTGTCATGCCTGTTGTTCTGTACTCTGATGTCAAAGTATCAGTCTGGCCCTGTTTGTCTCCTGAGCTGTTCGCAGTAAAGCTTTGAGAAATCTGGTGTTTATGATTCATTATTGTCTTGAGAAACTTAGTGAGACCATTTTATTAGTTTCTGTGACAGACTTAGATGTTTCAGTTTTTCAAAAAACAGACGTTGGAATTTGGGTTTAATTGAGTAATGGCTTACCTTCATATGGAAAACGATGTGTGGTTTATGCTCATGGTATGAAAAAGGGCAGCAGATCCTGCTGTGTATTACTTCATTAATTTGTAATATATATGCACAAATTAGCAAGGATGTTTTAGTTCAAATACCCTGATGAAATGTTGTGTAGTCAGACTGTGTTAAAATAATTCCAAAATTAACGTTTGACGATGTTGACACTTTGGTGATGCTGTGATGTTTACATCACAGAAAACATGCCTTTAATCAACTGAGTGCAGTGCTTTGAGAATATTACGTTGAGTAGGTGGTTTCAGAGGCTAAAGAGTGAGCCCTGGGAGGGATCCCCCAAAGTGGCCTTTTTCTGTTATCTGACCGCACTGAAGCTGAGAGTGTGAGAAGATGATTCTGGTAGAATTTGGTAAGAATAGCTGTTTGACTTAATGGTGAAGACTAAAAAATATTTTTCTAGTTGTTTATTCTATTTCCTGATATTTACTATTTAAAGAAACATACTTTATGTAAAAGCTTAAAAAAATCTTGAATATTTCTTTCTAGAAGTGCAGTTAATTGCAGTGTTTGACTACCTGGACCTTACTCAGCAGTCAAACATAGATTGAAATGGTAGAAAATAAATGTGATGGAAACAGATAATAGGGGAAAAAAATTGAGTGTGTTAAATATTTAGACCCATCTATCTTCTGAAGTTCTACTTTCATTGTTTAAGAGGAAGTAGTTAGTTGGTTACATGTTTTTAAAATTTTTAGAGCTTTTTAAAATTCTGCTAAAAAAGCTGCCAATGCCACATTCTGTTTTAGTTGTTTGGAGTTTGACTTTAGTCTAAAAGCAGCCTCAGTGTTTTTAGCACCACAAATTCAATGAATGAATTCTCAGAGATGTTAGTACAAAAATAAAGAAGGAAAACAAAGCCAGAATAAGAATGCTACTTGGAAATTATATAAAAATGGTATAGGAAGACCTTCAAAGTGCTTAAGAGACTACAGAAATAAAGAAGGCAAAGTATTATGTTTGCATAATTTGGCATATTGTTCTCTAGGAAAAGGACTGAATTTGCAATCGTTGCATGCAAAAACAGATTTCTGCATATTTGAACATTATTGCTCCCTTGTGATTTACAGTCTTATTCTTTTGCATCTTTTCTTGCATTTAGAGAGCAAGTTGTTTGAACTATGGAATTTCTAAACTTAAAATATCAGAGTCCTTTTAAAAACCTGTATATGATCAGATTTTCATGCAATTCCTAAATGCTGAATAGAAGTGTTATTTATCTGATCTTACCTAGCACCTTGTTCTCTAAATGAGGCCCCATCAGAGGGTTGCAACACCTGACAAAAATGCTTCTACATCACTGTGAAGATCAGCTCCTGTCCAGTATTCCTGTATCTGCTGCTACGTTCGTCCTACAGTCATGTATCTTGTATTCTTGCAATTCAGAAATTCACCTTTCATCCAGTTAATGTTTTGCTTATAATTTATAGGTAGGTAAAATCTTAAACCTAAGGAGTGGTCTGAAAACTTAATAGAATATCTAAATGAAAACAAATGTAATGACTCTCCACATGAAAACTTCTAGCAGTGTACATATTTGAAAAGAATAATGTACATACATCTTCAGATGATACAAAACATAGGTTACCTGTAACAGCCCATCTTATATTTCCTCTGTTTCTCCATTCCCTGCACTAGAAAGTGTTGCAGATCTCAGCAGGTGCTGGCATGGAAATTTTTAATTATAAGATTAGTTCTAGTCAGCTGCTCTATATTGTAAGATGATGTGGAAAAGGAGAATTATATGTGAAACTATATTGCACTGAAAATAAAGGGAGTTAGGAATAGCTGCTGAAAGAAGAATCCTGGTAATGAGAAAAGTATTAAATTGTGATAGTAGTATAGGATAATATCATTTTCTGGGGTGGTGGAATTTATTGTTGTGATTCGCAAGTTTCTTCTCATGATAAATGGGGGCAGGGAATCCTCAAAAGGCTTGTGGGTGTCTCCTGGAGATGTTTTTAGAAACGAATTATACTGCATCACCTGGATTTGGCAAATAATCTAATGGTGTTTTTAAAAATGAGTCACAGCAGACCCTGTGCTTCCATATAAAATTGTGTATAAAAATGATATGAGGTGCAAAGGTTTTTTTCATTTAGCTCTCTTTGTTTTTTAAGCTGGGACCTGTACAAGTTTGAAAACAAACTAGTGGGAAATCACAAGTCAGAATTATAATTTAATAGGAAAATTAAAATAAATGCAATAGTACAAGAATGCTGAGAGTCAGGATACAACCTGACACCCTGTTAGTCGAGGCGGCAGTAGCAGCCCACATGGTTTTTTTGAAGCAGTGATCCTGTAGAAGGATCTGGTCCTCTTCTGAAGCTCCAGTGGTGGTTATGTAGTTCTTGTCCTCTGGGAATTCACTAGGTAAGGGCTGACTGTGGTGCTCCAAACCTCAGATTATATTCAGATAGGAATGCTTGGTTCCTCCCTCTGGGAGGAGCATCTCACAATAGGATGATATAATTTTATGAGTCATGCAGTGAGGCTGGATGGCCCATTAACAGAAGATATCTCTCCAGAAGGAGTTATCAGGGATGTGTCATGGAAGAGATAAAGAACACTGCTCCACCTGGTTTTAACAGATGGTGATAGAATATATTCTTTTGGCTACATCTTTCATTGTAAACCTAAGGCAGGCATAAAGCTCAAATTACCTTGATTTTGGTTTTATTTATTAATCCAAACCTTCCTGTGGGGCATGTACTAGAGAGGTCATGTATCAAAACCTTAACCATGGCTTTAAGGACATAATTTGTCGTTAATTTTTGTAAATCCTACATTGGACTGGGGAGAAGAGGGATGGGGGAATTACCTTTTTTGTTTTTTTCCTCTCCTTGAATATTCTGCTTTACTTTGAATCATGTTATGCAAGGAGAAATAACCCAACCAAACAAAACCTCGTGTCATGGTCTCACAGCTACCTCGGTAGCTCATCAAACACTGTTCAGCATCTCGCCACTGGGCTCTTGACAAAGTTAGCAGAAGTGGAATGAATCTCTTCTGGCCTAAATGAGTTTTAAATCCATGCCTATGCCAAGTGACAGTGAGAGAAGCCTGTCTATGTCCAGAGCATCAATTCTTTACTTTCAAGAGTACCATTGTGTAGAATTCTGGTAGTTTGTTAAGGAAAAGCCTGATTTTATGTCTTTTTTGAAGTTTCAATGCTGGAGGATTGGTAAAGACTGAATCATACTGCCAGAGACATTTTCCTGTTCTCTGTCTTTCCAGTCTGGTGAACTACATTTTCTTTTTTTTTTTTCATGACCCTGGGATCATGTGTAGACGATTTGCAGGAGGTTCACTTGATGAAAAGTTACTGCAAGAAAAAACCTTGTAACTGATTTCTTTGCCCCAGAAGTACAGATACCTGTCAAAATATGAATTTGTGGGGGAAATGAAGAAGAGGAGAGCTAACAGCTCCTACTGCACTTCTGCATTCCCTGTGTGGTTCAATGGCTTCTTGCAGCTATGGGTACTTATCCAACTCAGATCTGGCCCTACTGTCAATCAAAATGTAATGGGCTATTGGAATATTACATGGTAGTTACTTAGAGAAAAATATTGTATTCTCACATATATGCTTGGATAGTGCATAAAAAATACTTCATGCAGTAGCCTTCAAAAGAGTCTTTGAGAAATGTGAATCCCAGATTTCCACCAAGGCAGAGCATTGCAACAACAGGTCCACTGAGCTGTGGATGAACTATGCTAAGGGATCTGCCTGAGTGCTAAGTGTTTGACTGAGGCTGCAGAAAAGCATCTGCTTTCTTTGCTGTAATCTGGAGAGATAAATACCTTCAACTGTACCTCAGGCTTACTCCGTCTAACGTACTTCATCTCCTGATGTAGTGATGGCATGTTGATTTCCTCTTTGGACTCAGAATTGTGCAGATCTCAGCTCTGCTTTTTCCAGTCATTAGTGTGTAGCAGGACCACTGTCTGCCAGGCCTGTGCTAAGTAATCTGCGCCTGCCTTTCCTGAAGTTCCATGCTCAGTTGGCTGATCGGTTTGATCACGCATTTGTCACTGCAGATCTTGAGTCCTCCCCAGTCTTTCAAAGTCATTTCCCTCTGTAACTCTGACCATTCAAGTACACCTGTCTGACCATGAAAGTCTTCTTTAGCTTCCTGAAAGCCACCAACTTCAAAAGACTGTTCTCAGTTTCACTGTGTTTTCTTTGTTTCAGCTCTTGCTGTTAGTGCTGCATCCTCTCCCCTACATCCTTTTTTTTCTGTAATATTTGCTGATCCCATTTCCTGGAAAAAGTATCCATCATCCCCATTTGACAAATGCTTCCTCTTTTTTAAAAAGAAATACAGCAATTTTTTATCCATTTTCCAATCAGATAACTTGTCTTTACCAATAACAGACAGCAAGCTTCTCATCTCCCTTTCCTCGTTCAAGACCCCTGTTGGAGCAAATCATTCTGCAGCAAATTAAATTATCCTCCACAGTCTGTTTAGACAGAGTTAATGTGCATCACTTGAGTTTTCTCAGACAGCAGGGGGTTCTCAGGCCACAAAGTAAAATCCTCCGTTGAGTCTGCAATAAATCAAGTTAATTTAACACCTCAGACCTGCAAAACCTGAATTTCCTGCTCCACTTCTAGGAGGAAAGCTCACATGAGAGCAGGTTAAGTAGCCTCTTCCTTGCAAGAAAAGCGCCTCAGAAGCAAATCCAAAAGAGGTGAGGCTGTTCAACAGAGGAACAGCCAAACTCCCTGTCTCAACCCTGCTACATTACTTGCCTTAAATAGCAGTATTTTTTATACTTAAGCTGCAGTTTTTGTATGATTTGATAATTTTGGACATCATCTTCTTTTTCTCAAAACAATCTCCAGAATCTGAGGTAGTTTTGAGAATGAGATTTTTGTTTGCTCGTTTTAATGATGAGGTAGGGGAAAGCAGTTGGTTTTTATGGTTGCAATGGCTATGTATGTGTAGCTGTTTTTAAGGCAGATGATTCACTTGGGTTTGGCACTGTGACACCCAAGATTAAATTCCTTGGGGAATTCTAGTATTTTCAGACAAGTACAACATTTTTTATTTAAAATTGATGCCAAAAAGAATGATCATTATCTTTGTTCCTTTTAATTCTGGGCAGCAAAAATTTACATGGCAACCTTCTAAGAAGGCTGACATAAAAGGGTGAAGTCTCAATGACATGAACAAGAATTTACATGAATAACTCCTATTATTAATTACAGGAGTTGTGTTCCTTTTCCCTACGTACTCTGTTGAAAATTGTATCCCTTAAGAAGTTGACAACAAGTATGCTTTCCCTGTTTAAGTTGCAAAGCACAGTAACATCAAGGTCACTTGCTCCATTTGACGGAAGAAAAAAAGCGCTGTATAAAATATGGATAGAGTGTCAATCAAACCCGGGTTTGTAGTATACACTATGGTAATGTGAGTCATATTGCTTTTTTATTTTTAAACACAACCAGATATGGTAGTTTGGCAGCAATGTTTTCACAAAGACAGTGCCTTCAAACTCTTTCATAGCAAGACTGGAAATCCTGCCAGGTAAAAAAAAAATGTTATTGAAAACCTTTCTTCCCTTATAGGCCCATTTTGACAGGAAATCTTTGAGAGACAGCAGCAATGAAGTGCCCAGAGATTTCATCTGTCTTCTTTTGCTTCAGGAAATGCTGAGCACAGGCTCCCCTATTAGGCAAAATACACGAAATACCAAATCCCCTTAACAATCATCTTCAGACTACTCTTAGGTTGACAGCTTTCTGTGTCCTAGTCTGTCAAACAGGGCCTGTTACTGAGACTCATGTTACTGGGACCAATGTGAAAGTTTTCGACATTGCTTTGAGGGGAAAAAACATATTGTCAGTGCTTTCAAGTTATCTCATCCAATCAGTTTTGTAGGGACTTAATCAGAATAAAATATATCTTACTAGAAATATATCACTTCACGGTGATTTTTCTTCTGCTCCATAGCGCTGACATAAAGATCCAGTTTGAAGGCATTGTCTGTCATTCTGTGGGATTCAGTAAAATACAGCAAATTTTAGCTGCTGTATTATAATTTCCAATAGTATTTTTTGTTTGTTTTTGACAGATGCCAAATTTAAAATTTAAATAATGTTTCAAGAATGAAAATGACAGCTTGCAGTAATTCTGCAGGTGTCCAAGCAGATGTACTTCCAAATATAATTAGACAAAATATGTACAGATTGCAGGAAATATGAAAAAATTGACATCAAATTTTCATGAGTAAATTCTGTGTATGTTTGGGCATTTTGGCTAGTTTAAAACTATTAGTTATTAAGAAACATTTATTCGCTTATAGAACAATGAATGCACATGCAATATAAACCAGTTTAAGCCAAAAAAGCCAAACTTGTATTTGAACATAAAATAAGGAAGAAAAAAAAAGTTGAAGTCTTACCCTGGTATAGTCTTAAGGAGTTTCCATGAGGTATCTTGTCAACCAGGCAAGTAATAGAGAGAGGTATGTAAGAAACATTCCAAAATATGGATTCTACCCTGAAACTCTTATTGAACAAAGTGATTTTGCTAGTTGTATTCATAATTTATACTAGAGGCAGAGAAAACAGAGAGGGAAATGGAGTATACGTATTTATTTCCAATAAGATGTATGCATTTTTCTGAGTGTGGAGGTAAAGATAGGAATGAAAGTTGGTTTTAAGTTTTTCTTGCTTGAATGTGTGTCTTTGTTACTCTGATTTTTGAAGCCTTCTGAATTGTTTGCATTTTTGTAATGGAGTCTCTCACGCATTTAATGTAAGTAAAGCAATGTTTTTATAACTGTTTCTTTTGTTTTGCATTCCTCTGAAAAGANACAGGCTGTCTCCGTGCTGTTCATTTTGTGCTCTATAAAGACACATCTTCACTGCCTACCAACAAAATACATTTCAGGAGTAGTCTTAGATATTAAACATTCTGCCCTTTTTTTATCATCTAACACTTCACTTCAGAACCATTACAACAAAAGCTGAATCCCACAGATGCTGGAAAACTGGCGAATAACTTTAGTAAAGGTAGAAAACAAACATGCTAAAAATAGTACAAAACAAGACAGGTATCTCTCTAAATTTTCTTTTATTATCTCAGTGGTTAAATCATTGTCAAATAAAATAAACAGGTATGTATAACAATTGGAAATCAGTATTCTCATTCATAACCACGTGTCTTAACCTCTCTGAATTTAAAATCTTCCTTTTTCTATTCTCTATCTACAACCCAAATAATCTCAGTTTCTTCTCCCAGTACAATGATGCAGCTTTATAAAAAGATGTTTCTGATGCCTTGTTATCTAGCAGCCTGTGTCATAATGTAGGTCGCTTGAGAAATAGAAGGTGTGATCCTGAATATGCTAAAGCAGAAGAAAGAATTGAACCTGGATTTCCAATTTGCTCAGAAAGAACTTTAATCACCAAGCTATCACACACAGTAGTATGTGAACTTGCTTCCTCTACTAGTTTCTCAAAAGAAAGATGTGCTCATGCCGCTTCTCTCCTTATGGAGAATATAAAGAATTTTAACAACTAATCAAGGAACACAGGGTTGTATAAAAGACCCAATCCACACCATGTATTCCTCTCCCTCTCCCATGCCATCAGCTGTTTAAAAGCAAAACTGTTGTGAAGAGTCTGCTGCATTTGAAGTGAACAAAGACATGCCTAATCAGTAAGGTATAGGGGATGAGATTTGTTCTTCAGCTTTTTTCCTTGGGCCTGATTTCCACTCAGCTGAAGGAAATGAGAAGTTTGCTGTTGTCCATGGAGGTCACTGGAGCACACACGTGGTGCAGTCCCTGGGTGGGATGAGGAAAGATGTGGTAATTGCAGTTGCAGATACTGCTGCCCATTCAAGGGACAGAAGGGAGGGAGAGCAATGTTTATTCTTCTTTATCTTTCTTTTCCTTCCTTACTTGGATCGGTAGTAGTAAAGATTTGTTGGTCATTTTGGCTGTCCTCCAGCCTATTTCCTACAGCAGTTCCTTGAGAGGTTTTTTCCAAGTTTCTGTTATCTTAAGCTATGGGACATCTGACATACTGCTTTGGCAAAGGATTCCACAGTTTAATCAGCACCAGCTTCAGCACTGTGTTTTGACATTGAGTTAGGGAAAGGGTTTTTTTCAATTTTACTTAAATTTAAGTCTCAAAACCAGGAACAATTTATTTTCCTACATTTGCTACTAATAGTATCTGAATTCCTGGTTAATCTTCCAGGGATCTTTTTATAAATTCTTTCACAAATGCACCTCTGATTTGTTGGACTTCAATCTGGTAACAGAACTGTGTGTAAAACTGTCACCATGGCAGTATTTATATCCTTACTTCTTTCTACCTCTCGATGGAGCAAACTGTCATCCAGACTGTTCTGTGGAGGAAGCTTCCTTTTTCCTCATTGTTTAAATATACAAAGTAAAATGGTTTAGAAAACTCCAAATGTAGAACTTCACATTCTCTTCTACCACAGTGTATTTGTTTGTGTAGGAGTCTTGGCTTGGGTATTTTAGTTTTTGCTTTCTGCTCTTTTTATCTTTTTCCATATGCATCATGATTCCTTTTTCTCCAGTCTATTCATTTTCAAGGAAACCCTTTAATGTGACATGTTTATATGTGTTTCCATTGTATCTTCTATTTTATTTACACATTTTAGATCAAATGTTTTAATTAACTTAAAAAGAATTATAATGTAACTACACTAATGCAGACTGCACGTTGCAAAAACAATATGTGTTCTTCCTTGTTCATGGAGTCCTGTGATGGGATGGATAATTTTTTACTACCACAAAATAATATGGGAAAGATTTCAAACAGTGGAAAAGCTAAACAAAGATTTGGGGGCAGTTGGACGTGTGCCTCCTCCCTCTTCACTTCCTGGAGATATGTCTGTGATTCTTTTGAAGCTGTAAAGATGTGAAACAAATCTTATGGCAGATGCTATCATTCTGAGTCAAGCTGAGTCTTTTTCAGCCCACTAACTTAAACGGTTTTTGGATTAGGCCCTAAAGAAAAGGATGTCATCTCTGAGATGTGAAATGGTTCTTCAGAACATCCAAGGATAAGTATTGCAAAAAGAATTGATTTCATACAGAATCTTTCTTTTCTCATTACAATGGATTTATCTAAACTGTCAGAAAATGTCAGATCTTCTATTTGTGCCCCACAGGACTCTTTTTTCAGCATGTTATTCCTTTTTCTACAGTTTCTCCTTGCTGCAATACTTAGTGTTTTGGCTAAAATTTTAGGTATTTTCACTAATATCTTTGACCTCTGCAAACACCAGCTGTCTTCTTGTTATTTTCAAATAATACATTACTTAGAGAAAACTCTTTTCTGTATCCTGAAACAGACTTTCAAGTTCATGTTAAAGGGACAGTTTCACTGTAATGCTCAACAATTCTAACAGATGAAATATTCCATTAGTTTGATCAGGTAAACCAAGTTTACAAATGCCAATGGTTCCTTGCTCATGTTAAAAGGAATGTGGTGCCACAAGAGGCCTCTGAGCACTGGCATTATTCATTCAGCTGCAGGCTTCTCTGCAAACAATGATATGAACCTTTGTCACTCCTCCCTCTACACTAGTTGGCTATTTATTATTTTTTTTCCTGCCCTGCACCTCTTTTGCCACAGTATAAGGGTGCCCTTGTTGCAGAAGCCGAAATAATGAAATGCTTTTTGATATCTGTGCTAAAATACTGCTGATGGTGCAGCATCAACTGTGAAGTGGGTGAGGATGGCTTGAAAAAACAAAAGCCTTCGGTCAGTGGTGTGCATATATCAGTGTTTTCTGTGCAGAAGCAGCTGACAGCACGATAATCCAGGAGGATAATGCAGGTGCAAAAATAGGAGAAAGAATCAGTCCAGAGAGAATCTCTCTCTACTTCTCAATTTTACAAAAAAAAAAATTATTTACGTTCTCTGGGGTTTTGAAGATGAAAATGTTACCGTGTTTTTGAGGAAGAGATGAGACTTTCCTGCTCCTGATTAAAAGTTAGAGCAAAAGAATATTAAATGAATGGATACATGCAGAATGAATCAATAAGATTTTCAGTTCTCTATTGATGGCTGAGAAAGAAGGAGTGAAACTACACTGTGAAATAATAAGGCTTTAATACAAATAGTAACCTTTGTTTTTCTTGAAATGACAAATTCTGCCATGAAATTGTGAAACTTTGTTTTCATATTTGCAGAAGCAAAAGTAATCATTCATGTAAAATTTGCTGACTTTTTGATGTTTTTATTTTATGCAATAATTTGTATTAAAAAAGCACATAACAAAGAAACAGAAGCAATTCTATCTCCAGTTGGGTTCCTCTATCCTGATGCAGTTTTTTTAATTTAACTTTTTCTACTTCTTCAGCTTGCTAAGTATAAGATCTGGTTAGCTGTTTCTGGGAGTTTTGCCACTGATTTCAGTGAGACTTTTCTGTTTCTTATGTGTTTATGGGTCTCTGTCTTCTGCCTAATTTCCCTTGCTTTGGAGGTAGGCCCACTGTGATTTACAATCATTAAGATTTTTTTCCTCCTGTTACATTTTGTAGGTGCTTGCTTGTTTCTTGTTGGTGCTAAAGCTGAGGATTTACTGACACTGTCATTTGTACTTTCCATTACTACTCTTCAGTATTTAACTCACGTTCAGGAAAGTGACTTGACCTGAAATGTTTAAAGCATCAGCTGCTTCTTAATTAAAATAGGCTTTCAAAGCCATCAGGTAACTTTAAGTATCAGGTAAAGATATTTTAGTATACTGATATATTAAGATTATTAGCTCAGTTTTCAACAGTTGAAAGAATGAATTACAAGATTTCTCATTCTTATGGGACAGCTTCCAGATGGGATGCGTCACCCAAAAGAAAAGAAATATAGCTGTGCTAAATACATGGACATTAGTTGCATGTCAGTTTGGCATTTACCTGGCTCAGGGCACCAGTGCATGCAGTGTAGAAAGGCTTTTTCCTCAGCACAGTCTTGAGTACCATTCTCAAGCTTTTCTAACTGTTAATTTTGTGCTTGGTGAGGGATGTCAGCTGTAACCTGGAGAGGAACAAGCTCTGATCCTGCCTTTTGAGTAAAAGCTCTTAGAATGAGGTATTGCCAACTAGAAGCTTTCCCCCAGTAACCCTTTATTCTCATTTTTCTACCAAAAAATATTACTTTTGCTTCTGATGTGCAATTGAATAAATCTTTGTGAGATCCTAAAACATAAACACTATACAAAGATACAGGAGTATAAAAGCAGAGAATTGAGATGAACAGTGCAGTGTGCATGGACTGTCTGAGGGACCTCAAAGATTTCATGAAATCATCATGTTTGCTTGAACCTACAACAGGCTTTGCTCACCCTTAATGCTTTTGAATCAGAGGTGAACTCTGAAATGTGAAATATTTGTCAGTCAACTCTGGTCCTGACTCCTTAGTGGATCATAGAGAGATCACAGCAGCAATCTGGAGAAAGCAACTCCTTTTTTAACTGTCTTGAATGCTAACATTTAACTCCATTTCTAAAAGGAACATTTGTAGCTTCCCAGGAGAAATCCTTGACAAAGAATGTGAATAATGCTAACATGGCTGGAGGGATAAAAAGTTTACTCTCTGTTCTTGATAATAATAAAGCCTTCTGAAAAATTCTATGAGCATAGAGTAGTTTTGTAGACAAACTCTAGAATTAGGGCCTCATCATTGCCACAATCAACTACTTAACAAAGCATAAAAATAGTTTTCTTTTTCTCTTCTGTATTATTCATAATCCTTTCAAAATTCCCTGAGAAGAAAGATGAATGAGCTTAAATATGAATGTTACTGTTTTTATCTTCTGAATGTGCCTTCATGCTAAATGCCATCACTGCTTTGTGGAAAATTCTCTTCTTGTGCTGTCTTGAAGGCAAGATTCACTCTTAGTAAAAGTGATCTCAGGCCTCTTGTGAGGGACAGAGCCTCTAGAATTGAAATTCAAAAGCTTTAGGTTGGGCAAGTACAACAGAATAACATTCTTTACATTTCTAGGAAAGAAAAAAAAAACCAACAGAAAACATATCAGGAGTCCCAACCCCAATATCTTTATCCTGTACAGATATCACTTTTCCTGATAGAGAAGTCATTGGAATATTGCCATTTTAATTAAGTTTTGTATTTAAAAAAAAAAAAAAGACTGCAATCTGCCACTGAGATAGAGACTTGCCAGTATCACTAAAGAATGCTTAATAGTAATCTTATAAATATTATGCAATGAAAAAATGCATATTGGATGTATGATAGTTCAAAAAAATAAAGTTAAAGGTTATAGTCTGGATATAGAGAAGAAAAACACCACGAACAGTGAGAATTTTCACTTTTATATGATTATATAGCTAAAAAAAATATTAGAGTCATAACCAATGCAGGTAATCCCCAGAGAAGTGCAGCAAAAATCAGATCTTCCTTACAAACTCTGGTGGGTTGATCTTGGCTGGCTGCCAGACACCAAGCCAGCCACTCTCATTTTCTCTCCTTAACAGCACGGAGACAAAATAAGTTGGAAAACTCATGGATCATGCTGGTGCGACCAGGGCTGCAGACAAAAACCTGCTCCACCGCATGGCCTTCATGGGCAGCAGGGCAGCCCATGCTCCATCCCTCCCTGTCCTCTCCGGGAGCTCGCAGGGCTGTGTCACACTTTGTCCCTCGATCCCATCCTCTCTGGGAGCTCTCGGGGCTGTGTCACACTTTGTCCCTCGCTCCCATCCTCTCCGGGAGCTCTCAGGGCTGTGTCACACTTTGTCCCTTGCTCCCATCCTCTCCGGGAGCTCTCAGGGCTGTGTCACACTTTGTCCCTCGCTCCCATCCTCTCCGGGAGCTCTCAGGGCTGTGTCACACTTTGTCCCTTGCTCCCATCCTCTCCGGGAGCTCTCAGGGCTGTGTCACACTTTGTCCCTTGCTCTCTGGGCAGTGTTTCACCCTTTCCCAAGCGCATTTCCCCGGAGGTGCTGCCTCAGCCCTGCGCTGTCCTGCTGCCTTGTGGGACTGACCTCTCCCCATTACACTCCCGAGCTGGGCTGTGCACACCTGGACACAGACACGTGATACACAAACCACAACAAAAAAAAAGCCCACTTCATGATAAATAAAACTACTACTCTCTTTATTTTTAGGGGTTAAATTCAAAAATGTTCACACATCTCAGTTTTGCTTAAATCGGTTGTGTCATTGCCACTTCCAGCCTAAAGCTGCAGATAAATGCTGTGCTTGTTTCTGCTGGTGGCCCTAACTCCCTATGTCCTGAGGGTACCAGCTGGCTTTTCCCTTGTTCCCAGGGGTTGCTGAGAGAGGATGCATTCCTTTGCTTGTTCTGCCCCTGGGCTTGATTAATTTAAAGCTTGTAGAGCACAAAATTCCCAGAGGATTTGCTTTCTGTCTTCCTTCCTCTCCTCTATCCTTTGCAAGGCACAGTCACCTCATCTGTGACGTGCAGCACTCCAGTACCCTGCTTTGTCCCAGCTGGACAAGGACTTTTATTAGCAACCTCTTACCTGGAAGTCCTTATTATTGAGATGTTTATCTCATTGTGAAGCTGCAGGCCTAAATTCAAGTACTTCTTTCAAGAGTTGTGTGAAAGGGATTTTTTTCTAGATCTCCCAGCAATTGTTTAGAATATTATATTTCTAAGTATAAAAGAAGGGACAGTATGGTTGCTTTGTTTCTTCTCTTTTGTTATTTTGTTCCCTTCCCTCCTCCATATTTGTGAGAGAAAACTTGCTGCAACCCATATGCCACTCATGTATTTATTGCTGCAAATGGTGAGTTGAGTCATCACTCGATGATCTGGAGTTAATGGTTTAATTCCTTGAGAAGAACCATACTCCCTTTTCCATATTTGCTGTCACCTTATTTCAGTGTCTTTGTGGGGTTTGTGACACTCTTTCTAGGCTATCTCTGATATTTTCTGGATTCTCAGTCTGTATTTACAATTAGTCCTCAAGTTACCAACAATTTTTAGGGTTATGATGCTTCAATGATTTCTGTGGACTCAGTACTTCCTGCATACATTCTAAGAAAAAACAGGGTACAATTAGAGTGAAAAAATGATCAAATAGAAAGTCATCAGTTAGATGCTGAATATGAAATGAGTACAGCCTGAATCCATTTTTCTGGGCCAGGAATTGTGAATTTAAATGGAAAATTCTCCACATCATCTGACCCAGAATCTACTGGGTCAACAAAAACTGGTAATGCAGAGTAGCTCCTAATTTTCAAGTATAGACAGAATTTCAGGTGACGTACACTAAATTTCTTAAGCTTATGCATCTGATTTGTACTAGGTTCTAACATACAGTGCTATTAGTAGATGTTGTCCAGGAAAACAAGTGTAAGACTATTACCATTTTGTCATGTGTGTATATTCCAAGAGCTTTATATCTGAGAATTTGGTAAGTAAGCAAGTTGTTGGTTTTCACACACATTACATTCACATAGGTTGTTCAGTATAGATCTGTTTCAGATTAAAGCAAAGTAGCGTTGGTTTCTTTGGAAAACATTCTTGTTCAGAATATTTATTGAATGTATGGGTCTTCCTGATTAAGCGAGGATGAATAATGTCTGTCAGGCTCAGAAAGGAGCATAATGTATGGATTGCTGATTGTGCCTGGAATGCCATTATGGAGACACAATTCAGGCACGGTATCTTTAGAAAAAGGGTACGTTTCACATCAGAGTAAATTGCTATATGAAACATAAATTGCAAATATGAAATTACCAGTATTCCTGGAATTCTGTGAGATTCATGCATAGAAGTGGACTTCTGCTGTTAACACCAGCCATGCTGAGCATGCAATCTTTCCTACGGATCAATGCAGATGGTGCTGATTTCCAGACTCAGACCACTCTACTTTTTCAAGTGTCTGCTGCCATGATGCTGACAAAATGCAAACTTGAGTTAACTTCCTTCTGTTGTTACTCATGCTAAATCTTATGCACAGACAATGATGGGGAAAAACAGAGATAAGCCAAACTTCAAAAAATTTGTGATGTGAATGTGTAGTTTCTTGGCTGGGCTCTCTGAAAATAAGAAACTGAAATGCTCAGCCACATGACTTATAGCTGACTAAATCAGACCTTATTTTTGATGGTGCTAAGGTCTCCAGATAAATGTAATATCCCTTTCTTCATTACTGAAAAGAAGATGTTGGGCAGTGAAATTAGATATTTAACATGTGCATGTTTAGTTCCTAAATAGCAGAGGAAAATCCAGAATTAGCTTCTCAAACACTTCCAAAGATGAAGTAAGTACCAATTAGAAAGTTCAGCTTCTGCACCTAAGTAAGTGTCACCTGGAACCACAGGTTAAATATTGTCGGCGATTTCACCATAAAGAAATATTTTCTCAAGAAGAAACAGGACAGCTATGATGCTAGGGCACTTGACTGCTTCTTTGAAGGCTTGATGAACTGCTTTCCTGTAAGCAGATATTCTGTCTCCCTGCTTGGCATTATAAATAACATCTGTCTAGTGTGTAGATGACGGTATGGAGTATTAAAGGCTAAGGATTAGGCATTCATTAAATGATGAATCATATTCATTATGGTCTCTTTCTGTAGAAAACCCTTTCTGCTACAAACCCAAATAATCTTTATGATGAATAAACAGAAAATGTCTTACTCAACTAATACCCAACTTATTTCCGTAGGAGTTCATTTGCTTTATTGTTATCTTCTATGTTCTCCTCCCAGTCAGAACAGTTTTGGCCTATATTCTTTGGAAACTTACTAAACAGCATCAAGGCATTTTTAATTATTATATTTGGCTTTATTCTTGTTAAACCAAAACTATTGGTACCAGCTGAAAAGATCAGTTAGAAATATGTAAATCCAGTCCCCAAATGCTGTTTTCTTTCCCACTCCTTTTCTACTGTCAGTTTTGTAACAGACATAAGGAATTTTATTTATTAATTAGATTGATTGATTTGATTGACTGACAGAGACATTTAGTATGGTTGAAATGTTTGATGTATCTGAAATTCTTGCTTTCAAATCATAGTTTCTTTGATATGGGGGATTTACTAGAAAGTCTAATAAAGCATGATAGATTAAAGGGCTGCATATAATTTCAAATGTTGGCCTTCCTTATCTTTCATTTTTGACCATGGTGAATGACACAGTAAACATTCTTATTAAGTGACAGATTTGAGGCTGCAAAATGAACAGAGAAGAGAAAGTGAATAAATCCCCAGCTAGGCTCTGTGCTTAACAGAAATGGGTCAGGAAACAGCCATTAGTAAAGCCGATGCTGTAGGCATCCAGGGCAATATGTACTGATATTTACAATCAGTCTCTTCTGCTGTAGATAAAATATCCAAAGGACAATCAGTGGATCATTTGGATAATTCCCATAACTCTCTCAGAAGTATTGTTTGCATATAAAAAGTCTATCAAATCCTTTCGATTTCTTCTATCATAGCAGACAACATAGACATACAAATATGGTCATTGGAAGTTCTTCCAAAGGGAAAAGCTTCCGTGTTAAGGATTATTACTTGGTCAGGGCAAAAAAAGGACTTAAGATTTTAATGTTGAAAAGTGATAAAAATTATTATTTCTCTCTTAATCAGGTTTTTTTTTCATTGAGTGCAAGCTTGACTCATGGGATGAAAACATTTGCTTTAAATGTTCTTTACAGGGACAGTTTTGTGGAGAATTGTATTTGTTTGCTCCCAGTTGTTGGAACTTACTTTCTTCAGCAAAGATGTGTGTGCTGCAAAAGATGAGATCTTGTTTTCCTTGTGTGCTTCCATTTTTCATGTTAGATGATTTCATATGAGGAAATAAGTTTTTTTCCTCAGTAGTGACTGATCTTAATTTTGCATATTCATTTCACATCTTGAAGATGATGGAGACCATATTTGCCTCCCTGTATTCTCTGAAACAGACAAATTATTTTTCTTGTGAGAGATTTTGCCTTTCTGCCTGCATTGGTGAAGACAACTGAGGATGCCCCACATCCTTTATCTAATTCTGAGGTAAAACTCACAGTGACTTAAATAGCAAATGCACAGAGCACTCATTTACTTTCACATGATATGTCGCTCCAATGATTTTACTGAAGATTTGCATCAGATCCCTGCTCTACCCTGTCTCCTACTGCAATTTTTATTATGATACTGTAAAATATTTAGCTATGCATTGGGATCTAAAGTCAGTGCAAAGCCTACCGTTGACTTCAGTGGGATTTGGAATCAGGTCATGGAGAATAGGTCATTTTTTTATGTTGCAGGAGTGTGCCACAGACTAAACACATTTTTCACTGTAGTGAGCCTTTAGAAAAATATTAAATAAGGGCTGTGCTCTGGGAAGGACTGCCTTTGGACCTATAATAGGGCAGTGATTAACCACCTTGTACATTTAAAAGATATCACTCCAACTTGTCTACCTTTTTCTTAAGTCTAATTACAACAAAAATAATTTACTGCATAGAGTCACGTTCAAAAGTATGTCTTTGAAACATGCCTTCTGAATACTTAAAAGTATTTATCTGCTAAAGCTGCCATATAGAATCCCCTTTTCATGTTTTTATTGCAAATATCATAAAAGATCTACTGCTGCTCATGTTTATGTACAAATGTGGCCACTAACCTTGCCCCAGTTTTGTAGATTTGTTCATCTCATGAGACACTTTGTATGCTGTAAACTGAAAAAAGATACACAATTAAAACTTGTTAAAGATAATTAAACTGAAGTGGAGAGAAAAAAACCTGCCTCACTGCTTTGTTCATAGTAATAGTCTCTGAACTATAATTAAATTCTTCCTTCCAATAATTGTATACATATAAAGGAATTTTCCAGATAGCAAAACAATACAATGATTAAAAATGATTAAGAAGCTGATTCCAAAAGCAAAGATGAGCCAGGGAGGGTTGGAAAGATTTTAGGTGCCTCTAAATTTACTGTACCAGCTGGGTACCAGATGGTGTTTGGCTACTTGCACCCACTAACTCAAAATATCAGAGGAGCGACTACACCATTGCCAGAATCAGTTCCCCTCCCTTAAATAAAAGTGGCACTCTTGGGAACAACTTGGCAGTGCAGAAAAATTTCCTGACAATGAGATCTATTAGATTGTGAAATAGTCTCCTGAAGGCAGAAGTAGATGCCAAATTGCTTGGTGTGTTAGAGAGGCTGGACGAAATCTAGAAGTATACCATAGAAATGTGCTATTCAGGTGAGGCGGTGACTTCGTTATAAATTTGAAGCTGAGGGATTTAGATAAGAATGTCTCTGCTTTCTCCAAAGCAACTTTAGAATATTTAACTTTGTCTTTCACATTAAGCTTTTTTGCACAGGACATCAAGGACTGAATATCTTTTTTTTTGGGGGGGCTTGTATCTAATCAAAAAATCAATTAGTCATTTCATGGATATAGTTTGCTTCATGATCATGGCAGTGTGTTTTTTTAAGAGTTATCTTGTACTGGTGTAGCATACATACTTTCTTTCCAAAATGTTGTTAAGGCATCTTGCAGAAACAATAAGCATAACCAGTATGTTATATTAGACGTGCAGACATCATCACATTTTGAGGATAATGAAAAAAACTCTTGTAATTTGTTCCTCTTATCTGTGATCAAAGGATAATTAGAAAGAAAGAAAAGATAATTAAAAAGAAATTAACTTAACTTCAAACTGCCATTTCTGTTGGCTGTTTGAGAATCAAGCCAGAAATAGGAAGCACGTCACTGTCTGTAGCAGTTTGTTAGCAAGAAATCATCTCCAAATTGTTGGAAGTGTGATTACATTAATTGTGTCCAAAATGAAAGGTTAAAGAAATCAGTAAAAGCATTGTATCATGGAATACAAAAATGGGAATGATCTGATTAACTAATGAGGGTTCCAGCCTGTATAGATGTTGCTGGAACTTGCTATTTCAGACTAGCTGAATTAGTATGTCCAAGGAAAAAGTAGAAGGAAAAAGCCTAAAATATTTTTTGTTTTCTGTTTTGTTATTATTTATTTATTCATTTAAATGAATAAAAACCTTGGGGACCTCAAGCCTCCAGTGTCATTTGAAAGTATCATTTTCGATTTGAGCCCCAGCTGTGGACTCTTTTGTCTTTGAACTAAATGCAGCTGGGGCTGAAAGCGCCCTTGGCAGAGACAAAACAGTTGTTTTCTCAGGCAAGGCTTTGATTCCACATCTTTTCTCACTGCCACTATAGACCAATTTTTTGCTTGTAAGTAGAATTTAAGTCGAGTGTTTAAAACCACAGATCTGCCTTGTGCAGAGTGACTTCCATGCAGGCTGCACAGAAAGGGTATAGCCTTCTCCACAGTCTCTCATACCTTTTGAAATCTTTGAAGTATCCCAACAGGAGCTCTTCTAAGTACAAGAAAAACTGGAGTTTTAAAAATTCAGTCAGCTTACAGTCCAATGTTATTTTGTAATGATGGTCAGAAGTAAGTAAAGTACAATGGAGTCCTTTCCGAGAGTCTTGGTCCTCCTTCTCTCTCGGAGCTTCTTCCTCCGTCTCATTGAGTCCAGAAGCAGCAGGGCAAAATCACGAGACAGCTAAAATCTATGTTTTGATACTCATTTCTTTCAGACATCTGATTTTGTGGAAAGATTGCTTAAATCCCAGTAGCACACTGCTGCTTTGTTGGTGTTGGGTACTTGCCAATCAGCACTTACTTGAAAGCACCGCTCAGGAAAGTTTGCACATGTTATAAGGGTCTGCTGTGCTTCAGATGTTGCTGTGCTCATATTTAATCTCTCTGACCATGAGGGAGTAAATGGCAATGATCAAAAAAAACCTGCTGATCCAGTGTCTCCATCAAATTTTCCCAAAGCCAGATCGCAAAGTGGTATCAGAAACTAGTAATAGATCACAGAGTTTATTTTGAACGGGCAATTTAAAAAATAATTTCTGTCCACAGTAGCAGCAAATGTTACCTGGATTCTGCTAGCAGCATCCCACTGCTGTTACCTTACTGAAAATACTATATGGAGTTTTTGTAGCGGGTTGTGAAACCAAAACAATATAAAAATAAACATTCAGCCATGCTCAGGTCCTTGACACCCATTAACCCTATGGAACAATGCAGAGAACAGAAACCAAATGCAGACCCTGACCAGCAGAGTTCCTTTTTTTGTCTGAGGAGGATGCAAGTGTCATGAGGAGCTGACAGAAATCTCACAGCATACAGGACCCCTTCTCTTCAAACTCTGTTCGCATTGGGGGAAGAGCAGAGTGATAAAAATATTCCTCTTATGATACAGTCCTGGATTTGGAATGGCCCTGATATTTCCAGAAAAACAAAGAACAGAACTTAGGGTACCTTTGAAGATATTCTGGCCAAAAATGCTTTTTGCTTTACAAGGTGAGAAAAATGACATCCAAAAATTCTTCATAATTTATGATTTTTCTAGATTACTATCTATTTCTTACAAAATCACAGGAGCATCCAAGTATGTAGAGACAGACCCTGGTGTGAACCCAGACGTGGATACTTCTGTGTTTCTGTGCAACAATTGTGTGTACATTAAGACACACAGCATTTGAAAATGCACCTGCCTTTGTTTTCTTGTTCTTCAAAGTGGAGCTGTCCTCTCATGTTACACAGATCAGTTGGAGAAAAAACTGCCTTGCTACAACACTGCTGACTTCTGTATGGACTGAGCTTGACATTTCACTTTGGTCAAGTTATGCCAGAGAAGAATGTGTCCTTCATTATTCCACTTTGCAAACTTCTAAAATATTTGTTATTTCAAAAGAGTATACTATGCTGAGTCTTTATGTCCCACTTCGCTTTCTGAAGAGCAGTAGATGAAGAGAACTTTTTTGAATTTATTGTTTGTATTTCTAACTTTTTTGCTACCTGAGATAATGAATTAGTTTTTAACATATAATATTGATCAATATCTTATAAATCAAGCAACAGTGGGATATTTGCCATGACAGAAATAATCCTGCTGTAGGTTTCTAAAGAATAGGCTTCAACTTTCTCTTTAACCTAATCTAGTGATCTGTGAACTGCTAAACGCTAAATAATTTCAATTTGGCAGCAATAGAAAATAATATTTTTTTCCATGTAGCAAGCACATGCAAGATGCATGAATTAGTGAAGATCTTAGGAGCCTGTGAAAAAAGCTGAGCCATCTAAATGAACACCTTTCCTTTTTTTGTGCTTGTGTGTACTGCACATCCTTTCGAAGCACAGTCCCAAATTGTAGTGATGTCCCAAATCACAGGATTAATGTGTCTATGTACAGACCTCTTATGCCTCCAGAATGAAGTACTCCTTGCTAATTTCTCTTCAAGACACCAGCTTAATTGCATTTTAAACAAATGGGCTGCTTTGCTGGCCAACTTTTAAATGAGATAACAGCAATGTTCACTCTCCAGCAGTGATGAGTGCCTTGCAGTAGATTCAAAACTCTGTTCAATAACAGGTTTAATCTCACACCAGCAGATTTACTGCAGAATAAACTGCCACTGAGCTCATAATTAGTAAAACAAAAAAACCCGACCTACTAAATATTATTTTCCAAAGCAGCAGGCTACGTTTTAGTGGAAAATTTCAGTCCTTTTCTTTGTATGTTTTATTGATTTTATGTATGATATTGGGAATTCATGCTATGATTTAAGATAATGGTCTTTATCGATCACTTAAGCAGTTGTTTAGCTACACAGTAGCAAAATGATGCTCCCATTCATGGAATATGTGATACTGACAGCGGGGAGACCACAGTGCTTCCCTTCTTAATGTTTATTTCTTTTTTCCAAAAGCATATTCGCTGCTGGAAAACAGCAACTGCAAACATTTGTGCTTTAGAAACAATCTTCCCATAATTTTCTTTGTTGCAGCTATTAGTAGCCAATTGTGATTCAGTGATACCCAGCTCAACAAACAGATGTTCCAAAGTTTATTCTCTGTAACATGAAAATATTAATGAGGTAATTAGAACTATTGAGAAGAAGAAAATGGTGAGTATCTAGTTCCTAATATTTGAAGTCATGTCCTTTAGTGTTTTCTTGTACTAAGACACAAAGTGAAGTTTCAGTATCTAACTGTTTAAACACCAGAAGGCATTTTTTTAAAAAGGCTTCATTCTGCATTCAGGTTTGTGTGTGCACACTATGTTTGTACTCAGGAAAAAGAAAGATGGAGAATATAACTGAAAAATTTGGTCTCTGGTCATTAAAAAACCAAAAACAAACAAGAAGAAACCCCCAACAACCCCCAAGGATGTAAGGCAGCTAGGAGGACAGGGAATGGTCTAGGGTACATTAGGGTTTCTTCTTTTCAGTGGGTTGTACATATGGTGACTGGTTCTGCCTATGAAGGGAACAGGGTTTTTTTAGGGAATCTGTGCAAAATTAGTCACCATCTAAACTACAGCATAACAATTCCTCTTCCACAGATACGTTGTACATGTACTGTTGCACTAGATACAAGTAATTATTCATTTAATAATTTCAAAGGTTCCTAAAAAAATTACAGAGGGCATAACACACCCTGTAAACCCACCTTTTCAGTAGGTCATTTTTCCCTGGTTAGGATTTATATGCCACAGGATTAAAAGGCTAAATTTAGTTCATTGCTTTTCTACTAGAGATAATCTATTTCAATAGGATTGTGATATTGCAATCATTCTGATGCAATATACATTATGCACAGCATTTGTGTTTAGGAACAAAATCCATTTGGCTGTGCTAAAACAAACATAGAATGATTTCTTTGGCTGCTTCCACATCTTCAAACAGGTGAGCTCTAGAGGAGTCAGTGCTGTCCTGGCACTCTGATTGTCCATACCACCGAGCCCAAGCCTCCTTCCAAAGGAAATGCAAGTGTGCAAGGTACAAGGATGCCTCATTGCACACCCAGCTCACTGGGCAGCAGGTGACCAGAATTAAGTCAGTCTTCTGACTCACAGAATTGAGTAGACACACTTCAGACATAGGCAGTGAGGCTCATCTCACCCCTTAGCTACCCAATGTATAATTTGTTTTCTTGCTTTTCAGGTTTTATAAAAGTCAATTACGCCTTTAATAAGATAGGATAGGTATTGCAAAGCTACAAAAACCTTGCTACCTCATTCTCTAAGAAGTAATTTTTGTGTTTCTATATGTGCAAGCTTTTATAATCAAATGTGAAGGTACCAGAGGTCCCATAAACAAATAGGAAGGATTCTAACAAAATCCTTCATAAAGATCTGGTCTTTGCCTCCTTGTTTCTCAAACCCTGTAAAAACAATGATTAGTAATAGCAGTAGGTTATCACAGCATCAGTGTCTCTTGATATAAAAACATATAATTACTTTTGAAAAAGGAATCTGCACTTAGTTATATAAAAGAGTGTGATTACCCCTCTTTGTACATTCTCTCTGCAGCTGTATATCTGCTATGTACTGTTAAGTGCATTCATTACTTCTTGTGCTTCTCTTCCAGGTTGTTTGAACAGTGACATTGACTTCCTGACTTTGACAGAATAGAAAAAATTTGGTCTTATTTTCTTCTCTTGGCCAAACATGAAAAAATTTCTCTTAAGAAGTACTCGTAGTGCAGAAATTAGAGATAAAGTGGAGATGAAGTGGAGTGGAGATGAAGTCAATTTTAGTGAAGGAGTTCACTAAAAAGACTGAAGAATTTTTAGTGTCCTTCCATTCTGAATAGCACTCCAAATTTTCATACTGTATCTCTGTTTTATTTTTTTAAATCAAAGCATAGACTAAACAACATAATGGAAGAATGCCAGTTAGGATACTTGGGTGTAGAACACACCAGCTCAGTAGTTCATTGAAGTATATAAAATATATATGTAATGTAAAATTTTGCTTTTAATCTCATTAAAAACCTGGATTTTTGATTTTTATGTATGTGCCTCAGGAAATATATCAAACATTTCAGTATACTGAAATGTTGAATTCAGATTTATCTATACTGTTCTTTATTTGATTCTGGCCTTCAGTGCTTCTCTGGTGATAGCTCTACAGCAAAATGATTCATACCAGTCTTGTGATTTGGACAAGAGGCAAGGACTCAGGAATTCTGGGGGCTTTTTGTTGGCTCTAGCATAAGTTTCTTGATGCTTAAAATATTTTTGTGCTTCTGTAAAGTAGAAGTTTCCCTACCTGTGGGTTGTGAGGGAAGGCTTCTTACTGATGGGGAGTGGCAAAAATTGTGTAAAAGTCATGATCATATCATCTAGATAGCCTTACTGATAATGTTCAATACACTATTTCTTGTAATATTTGTAAGTGCTGATCTTTTATACCAGATCTAGCATATTGTACCTGAATAATATTCAGACTCCCTCATTCTCCAGCTGGGAAAATTACCTGGTTTAGAATTGATTGATCATTGCTCTTGTCAATGGAATGTATTTTTCTGACAAACTTGATACTTTCAAGGTATGGTCCCAAATATAAACATGCTTTTGAATATCTGGTTTTTGTGCATTGTGAGCATTATTGCCATGCTTGGGTATTCTGCAAACCTCTTGCAAAGAACTTTGTAGTAAAATATATATACATACCTCAAGAAAAAAAAATACATACAAGCTCAAGAGGAAATGAAAGAAATTGATTAGTGATACTAAATATTTTTATAGGGCATTCCAAAAATTTAATGTTAAAAAAGCAAACTTATAGATGCTGTAAGAAAAATCCTTTTAAGTATTTGTGTGTGTATATATATATATATATATAAAAATATATAAATATATATATATATGCACACTCAAGAGAGATGGAAGAGTTGTGGTAAGAAATTTGGAGAAAAATAAGGAGGTGCCTGTGAAACAAGGTGACTGACTATAGAAGATTTGGGAAGTATAAGTAGGAAGATAGATGATAGAAGATTTGGGAAGTATAAGTAGGGAAGGTAGATGACCTCTGCCGATGGTTTTAAACAGAAGGTTTGAACAGAATCTAGAGGCATGGAAAGCATTGCTAGAAGCTAAATTGAGCTGTTACATAAAACACTGCATATAATATAATTATGGACAATAAAATTTGTAGTACACTATATGATAGTACTACAAACTTTTGTAAGAAGTTCCTGCATGGGATATGTGTCCACTTTGTAAAAGGACCACATGTATCTTCTACTCAGACTGTTCTTCATGTATCAGGCATTTAGCTGTGGCATGTTTGGAGATATGAAAAATAAAATTAATTTTCATTTGCATCTGAACAGTGATTTAATCTCTCTTCTAGTTACTAATTTGGCCTAAGCTCCATTTTGGCTTTACAGATTAGAAACCTTTACAGTCCCTCTGTACCTTGGAGATGAGATATCACAGATATTTTTAACTTTACTCCAAAAAAACCTCAGATAAAACTTATATCATCACTTACATATTTTCTCTGTATAGGTTACCAAGGGTGCCATTTCATTAGCCATGGTGTCGTAAGCCTGTGCAAAAGCACATTTAGTAGAAGCTGACTGTTGAGCAAATTAATTGGTGGAAAAGATTAATATTTATTCTGTTTTCCCAGCACAGCAAAAATATTAAATATATTGTGCAAGATCCATTAAGTGGCAACAAAGACTTTAAGCTACAATAAACTCACCCATTTTCAATATTCTCTCTTGTATATATTACCAAAAAATCCTTTTTTCATGTCAGTGTATTAAAAAATAAATGTTTTTACTGCATCCTTAGAGGGAAAAAACCAAACATAATAGTATGAAATTATTTCTTTCTATGGTACAAATAAAGTGGTTTTGCCCAGTAAAAGTTAATTTTTTTGCTGATTTACAAGAGTCCTGTTATTCTGTCACACACACACAGACAAAAGACAAGAAAAAACAACTGAAAGCTTCACACTGTCATCCGAAATCTTTTGATGGTTTTTAGATGAAGTTGTTTGCTAAGGACTGCAATGAACATTCTTCCTATTCTGTTACATGGTTCTGTGGATTGAAGCCTTCTCAGAGTTGCATTTTGCCTCAACAAAGAAATATATATGAAATTTTCAGTAGCTGAATTGGAAATAAGGTAAAAAAGCATCACAGATGGAATGTTAGGGGATAGGACCCAGTAGGAGGAGATATAATAATGGCTGGCGGATAATTAGCAACAACTGCATGTCTCAGTGTCACTTTTGCCTTGGGATTGATGCAATGAGCCTGATAATACTTGTTCACAGTTGGATTTTAGTAGGAATTTTGCTACAGCTGCAGCTGCAACTGCCACAGAGCGTGTGTGCAGTAGCACATAGGCACTGGTTGGTTGGATTTGGCTGCAGTGCTTTGGCTCTTTGTGTCTCTCTTATGGTTTGTTATTTGCCATCCTGGTTGGTTCATTTCCACCTTTCTTGCTCATTCTCAGATTTGCTTGGAACTTGGCTGCTGACATGAAAACTTTCTAATTGTAGAGAAAAAGAGTTAATTTCTCTTTAGAAAGAGCAGTGATTGGAGTGTCACTGACTATGATATTATATTCCTATTTCTTCAGAGCTTCTACTATTAGAAAGAAATCAGAAGATAAAGTGTGACCTATAAGATAAAAGAGGTTTCAATAATTATAAGGAAAAACTCGTAAATACCCTAGTACTAGAACATTAGAAAGGATAGCTGAATTCTTTAACCTGTATTTAATGACGTGCAAAATCTTCAGACCATACAATGTAACTATTGCCTGGTCTGTTTACAGAAATGACCTGAACTTTGGGGTGCATTAAAAAGACCATATTGAATTTCTAATGTAGGAGAATTTGAGCAAAAATACTGTGTTTTGCCATTCAGGTGTATTCTCAATTTTGAAAAGAAAAATTAGGTTAAAAATAAAAATCGAAATGTTCTTTTTGTGAAACTAAACTTTTCAAAAATAAAGCAGAAAAGAGCAGAACACTTATTTGAAGATGTAATTGATGTGTCATTGAGGATGCTTAGGATAGATATTAAAAACAAATTTCTCTGTGTGGAACTGTGAAGAATGTAGTTTTAGTCTGCAAAATATCAAACATCTTCAAATTCTCGATTCTGAAGCTTTCTGTAATTTTAAATCAAGGATATATCAATAATTATGATCATTTGTTTTATTTGTAAATAATCTAGAGACGCGGACACAGGTTTAATTTTAAAATGGGTAAAAAAGCAAGAAAATGCAGTACTCCAAATATTAACTAGAATTATTGCTGATAGAAGCACCAGCTACTCATGTTTAATGCTGGTTTCCATCAATTAATCAAATTAGATTCAACCTGTCTTGAATGACTTGTGTTTTTTAAGTTCTATAGGAGGTGAGTATAAACAAAGGGAAATTGTGCAGCATGTTCCGTTGTACAGTAATATTTATGTTCTAGTGTTTACATGAAAATCCCTTTTCACAAGGATTTCTGACTGAAATAAAAATCCTTAGGAATTAAGTTTCCAGGGATTCAAAATTATAGATTCATTTGTCCCCCTTAATTCCAGTCATTTATAAATATTTTATGCTGTTCTTTAAAGCTACCTAAAAACTTTAGGAGATTGTCTTGGATGATCAATTTTTTCTCATGTTTATTTGATAGCAGGCTTGTTTCCTATACTGAAAATATCCTAAATCAAAATTAACTGACTATACATTTTATTATATTGATGACCTTTTGGGATGGCGAGAAAATAAACCTTTTACATTTGTAAGAACATCTCTTTAGCCAAAATTTCATAAGGACTTCTAGTATGTAAAGTTACAGAGCATGCAATGCTCTGTGGATGAAGAGCTCCCCAGGTAAACACTGATGGGGAGACTGGAGCTGTTTGTGTCAATGGTTTGCAAATAATGGTTCTCTGGGAGAATTTTAAATTGCAGTTTTCACTCCAGACTGGTGCTTTTTAGGATGAGCTGAGTTGCTATGAGGTTTGGCACTCTTCACTGCACCTTAGGCAGCAGTTCTTATACTTCCATTGAGATTGTAACAGCTGGCCATTACAATCAATCAAGTGACATTTCAGGGTAATTTTTCTTTAATATTAAGAAAAAAAAAAAAGAAATAAAAGACATTGAATTGAAAGTTGTCCCAGAAAGAGCAAGGAATTTATGAATTTACCTTGGACTATAAAAAGCAGGCTCTTGCAAGTAAATCACAAACTGATCATGCATTTATTTTTATTTGGAACACTGTGGTATTTTCTGTTACTATATAGGCACTCTGCATATCTTTATAACGTATAGGTGTTGGTTATAAGTTGCACTGCTCTTCTGCACATATGAGTGCAGAACTCAACTATAGGATATGTGTAAACTTGTAGGGGTGATCAAAACTTCACTAGACAAACCACTTAATAGATTTTCCTTGTTTTAATCAAGCCTTCAAAGCAAAAATAAAGAATTAGAGATGCTAGTAAAGAAATAAGGATTCTAGAGAATAGGTGTAACAGTCTTCAAAGGGGGTCAAAAAAGAGCCTTAAAAAAGTCTGGGACAGTAATGTGATGTGAGTTAAAATTTTTGAATATCTTAAATGGAATAGAAAGCAAGAGAGGTTTTGTTCACTGCCATGTACGACTCAACCAGCAACACAGTTTGTGCAAGTTGTTTCTGATTCTCCCATGAGTCCAATGAGTTAAAATATTATTTTTGCACAGTGTTTTAGCACTTTAATGTTCTACATTGATTCAAGCAGCTAATCCTATATGAACATAATATGTTCATTATATGATCCTGTGATTATATGTAATTAGAATTATTATTGAAGCATTCTTACTGTGTATTGTTAATTTGCTTATCAGAAACAAAGGAACAAAATCATGACTGTAGACATTATAATCAGAATACTTAATGCCAGGCACATCCTTAGTGGGGACAACCTGTATTAGCTATTTTGCACCTTAATGTCTTCTGGGACATTTAACGATTAAAGCACTGTGCCTAAAAGATGAGAACAGTAAAAATTATAAAGAAGTTACAGTACGATGCAACAAGAGTGGTATATCAAATTTCTTCCCTCCTGTTCCTGAAATAATGAAACTCACACACATTTTAATTAGAATTAAAGGAGCAGTAGGTTCAGAAAGTCATGCTAACCACTTAAACTTCCCAACAATAGGAACTGACACTCTTCAGGGTAAATTATCCTTTCAGTTTACATGGATGCTTTTTCTCTTATAAATATAAAGTGAGGGGATGAAAGATCCTCCTGTTCTGTGAAAGACTAGTGAAGCTGATCAGTTGAAGCTCAGTGGATCAAAGCAATTGAGGAGGGTTGCAGGGAGGGATCTCCCTCCATCAGACAATTGTGGTTATTGCTTTGGCAACCCTGATATTTTTTACTTCCACTATTAATGAAATTAATTCTATTTACTTCTAATTCTCTTTAGGGATCATCACAGATTCTCTCCAGTGCGAGCGACCTCCTCAGAAATCAGGTGACCACGTTAGGTTGGCAGTGATCGAAAGCAGTGAGAAAACGTTTTGGACACTTTGTGTCACGTTACACAAACAAAGAAATACAGACGAGGTTTGCATCCTGGATCAAATGCAGTCTGGGATTTAACTCCTGTTTTTAGAGTTTTAAAACTGAATGAAACGGAGAAATTTTTAATCAGGTGCTTTTAGTACTGATTTGATAATCTATGAAGCTTCATGCAGAACTTTACTTAATTTCTCTCAAGAAGTATCCCACCACAAGGGATGAAGAAGGTTTTACCAAGAATTCCAAATAAATCCTTTCATCATAAATAATTAAGTAAAACAAAAAAATATTTTTTGGCATATAGTAAATTTAAATATTTTCCCATGGCTTAAGAGTGAGCAGTTCTAATGAACTTAATTATCTACCTGTCTGTCAAGTAAATGCATCAACGTTACATATTGTCTTTGACAGCTTCTCTTTTTGCACCATATTGTAATTATTAACATGTGTAGTTGCTGGCTCATGGGCATATTTTTCATACATCATCTTTTTATCCCCTGATTTTAAAAAAAACTTCCAAGGGATGGGAAAGCTGAGAAATGCAATCTCTACCTTCTGCTTTGGCGTAAGTGTGCAGGCCATCTCTTATAATATGTATTCTTAAATTATTAAATGAAAAGCACAGTAACCTTGTGTACCAACTGTGTTTCACCTACAGTCTCTAAACTGCTGTGCCAGGGATTTAAACAAAGGTGTCACCTCTGGATTATTTTCTATTTTTTCATAATATAATCTTTGTTCCTAATTAGCATTGCCTCCAAATTAATGAAATTGGCTGATCCAGCTGTACATTTACATACATAAACCAGAACAATTTATTAGAGATATTTCCCCCGCCTGAGGCCTTCCCTGCTTGGCTTTCATTTTCTTCTACTTTGCCTCTCATGGAGGCCCAGTTTCATCTTAATAACATCAGAACTCTTCCTAAGTTTCATTTTAATCTTGGAATTTTTTTTGAGTAACATCTCTCAGATGATTGTTTGGATTGATAGGGAAACATTTAAAACTCTTGTTTATGCTTCTGACATCTTATGTCTCCGTTGTCATAACAGAGTTTTTTTCTGGCCTGGACAAGTTTATCACGTCCAGGTGAATGCTGAAACAAAGCCTCTCTCTCTATTGTATGAAATAAGAATGCAGTGTAGTCTGTCCTCCCCTTCTGTTGAATTGTCAGCTTCTGCATTCTATTGTACCTTCATTGCCCACTTGTTAGATATGCAAACAAGCACTTTCATGCTTTCCTCTGTGTTGACCCTCTATGTTGAAAGTTGTCATAAATGTTTAAAAGACGACCTCATTAAATTCAAGTCCTTAAAACTCTCCCTTGTTATAACACCTATGAAAGAAATGAGAAGAAATGTCAGGCTGTGCATGTTCTGTGGATGTTGTATTCCTTTCTTTCCTGGTTTCCTTGTGCACCTATATCTCCTTACATCCCACTGGTCTGTCCAGTTGGTTTTGCAGTCCCTGGGAAGTGAGTGTTTTTGTCCTCATGCTACCCAGCACAGCACAGTCCCACTCTGTGATTTGATGCCTCAAAATGTGGTCAAATTAAATGCTGTTTTAATGAGTAGTACAGTTAGTAACTGAGTTATGAATATCAGCTAGACTGATTAAAAATTCTAGGTGGTTAAGCTTATAAGTTTTACATAAAATTGGCTTTTTTGATGGCATTTTAATTTTTTTTCACTGTCTTTTAAAATTGTTCTGCTTGTGTTGGAAATGCAAAGTAAGGCTTAATAGGTCAGAAACAGGAAGAGCTTAAGTTATAAGTGGCCTAATCTGAAACCTATAACAGTATTCAGATGTTAGCTGAAGTAAATATCTATGCTGCCCAAAGGCTAGATTTTGGATTTAGCCTTGAAATGCCTATACTTCTCTTCCAATTTGTTTTGCTTGCTTGTTTGATTTGTTCATTTGTTTTGGTTTTGTTTTGCTTCTCATAATCTAGAGAAAACTATCTTCAGGAACATAAGGTTTCACAAATAGCTAGCAATAAAGTTGACATCATACAACACACAGGGGAGTTTTAAGCAGAAACTCACTCTATACCTGAGTGCTCTCTATGCAGAAATATTTGGGTTTTTTCAGAATTATGCAGGCTGGGGATTGAGATGAGACCTTGAACAAATAAGAAATTATTTGAATAATATTCTAGCAAAACTATGGATGTCTAATGTATGCACGTCCCTGACATTTTTGCCAGCAAAAATTGCATTCCACTTAGGTATTAAGCCTTTTTCTCTCCAGCCTGATCTACCAATTACTGGCCTTTTCATTTTGCCAGTAATATGCAAGCTTTCTCTTAACTCTGCTGTAATTTGCAAGGACACAAAGCATACTTGAAATTACCTACCTGACTGCACTTTGTGTGAAGAACTCCATCCTCTCGGCTGTTTTAGATTAAGAGTGAATTACAGTTCACTTCAGTGCAATTAGATCTAATGAGGTGCGCATGGAGACAAATGGGCCACCCTGTAACCACATTATATGGACCTGCTAGTTGCCATTTTAATCAATTGGTTTGACCTCTGAATACAAACTATGACAAAGCACAAATAACCTTGTGGCCCAGATGCCTATTTATCTGAATGCAGGCTGAGATGATAAAAATTGTCCTCTAACCAGAAAAATCCATTTCTCTATGGAATCTTTTGAAAAGAAATTCTGTTTGCAAATTATGGTTAGTGTTGGAGAACCCATCTGGTGCAGATAGCTCGATTTGCAAGCTGCAGTTCAAGGTACAGACTGAGCTCTGGGTGGGAGCCCAGAGAGACAAGAGACCATGAACTGCCAAGCCTTGGGATCACAAAATGCATGAAGATTGGGGGCACTGGGCAAGCAAGCAGATGCTGGGATAGACAGCAGGAGCCAAAAACTCTGGAGGATCAGTGAGACTTATGCACAGGTAGGCGTGAGGGGATGGGTGAAAGCTCAAGGGTTCCTTTGTTGGGGGTCCTCAGAGGTACCAGCTCAGGCTGTTTCCGTGTTACTGTGCCATGATTTTAAGTTTCATCATTGTCTATTAGGGGCCAAAGGTTAAATTTCATAAGAAAAAAATTTTACTGGATGATCTGGTGATGAAAATAAAGGACAGCTATATATAATCTCGTTGCAGGTAGGCAAAATTTCCTACAAGATAGTTTTGTTTAAATGTATTCAATAACTGTTTGTTGTTGTGTGGTGGAGGAAATATTTTCACTTAGTCTGAGATACACTCTCCAAGTCCTTATCAAGTGAATCCCCATTAACACCAAAGTAAGGATGCTGGATTTTAAGCTACAGAATTGAACTTTCATTATGAAGTGACTGTTCATGGGGAGAGTTAAATATGGGGTTAAAGCTGTGAGGGATAAGTGTTTTGTTTTCCAGAGAAACTTTCAGTACAGCAAAATGAAATGCAGTAGGGGTATTTCTATAGTTTTTTACATAGATGTGGCTCTGTTTGTATCCATGTGATCATTGCTTTTTTTATTTCATGTTCTGCTTCTTGTGGTAGGTCCTAACAAATATTGATATAGAAGGGAAGAGAAAGGAAGATTTTTAAGATGACTGTGAAGCGTGGTTAGAAATTCTAATTCGGATTTTTTTCATGGACAAAACATCTATCCAAGGCTTCAGCTTGCCTCAGTCTACTCTCCCTCGTGTATTCTGCAGGCATTTTTCCTCCTGGTGTCTGCTGCATATGTGTGCTCTTTAGGACAGAGTATCTTTTTCACTTTAAGGAGTTTCCAGCACGTCACAGTGGAATCTTGATTGCTGTGGAGGACTGCAAGCCCATTTCTCCTTCTGAGTTCCATTGAAAATGGTTTTTATCTCAGACAAGTAGCCCATGAGAGCAAGGCTGCCTGATTTAACAGCTTACTTGATACAAGTAGCAATGAATGAGATGTGGAAAAAGAAAGAAGGGGTCCCCAAGCACGGATTTTACTGAAATGCCAGAAAAACCTGTCCTGGCCAAGGGCACACACACATAGAGGAAAGAAAGCATGAGAAAAATTGTTAGAAGCAGTCTTCAGGAGACGGAAATGAGGCACATCTATGGAGCTCTCTCTCTCATATGTCAGAAGAATTCACAGGCAGTTTGTAATGGAAGACCCTCTACTAATCCCCTTAATGCATGAGTTTGCTTTCTATACTACCTTCCAAATTAAGTTTCATGTCTGTGCTAATGAAGAATTTAAAAACAAGATAAAGAAAACAAACAAACAAAAAGAAAACGTGGAGAAGAAAAAGTAGTTTGGTCCTTCTTAGAAATTCAAAGTGATTTTTTAGTTATTTAAAATATACATAGAGATAGCAGTAGTAGCTTGTCTATTTTTTATGCAACATAATATTAATAGGCCCAAAATGTTTGGGAAGTGTACTTGCCCAGTATTTGCATGGTTAATACCTTGGTAATTATGGCCTCGTGCCTTGGAGAATAAATATTTGCAAATAATGGCTGAATCTCTTTAGTCATTTCCAGGAGTCTGAAATAGCTCAATTTTATAAGTCTCCTTGGTATATTTGAGAATTATTGTCTTACAACTTTTGGAATATCTTCTGTACCATACCTTGTGAGAGGACATGAGTCAGATGTGCAACCTAACAGGAATCAGCTTTGAATTCCTGGTTATGAGTCATGCTGAGGAACAATGTCTTGAACCTTGCTTGAAATTGCAAGCATGTAAACTTCCTTCTTCCTATTGTGCTTAGCTTCTAAATGAGAAAAGTTCTTTTGTATTTTAACTGAAGGAAACATCCTAAAAAATCATGCTTTATTCTAGCTACGTGTATATTGAAAAAGAAAGGTAAGTTTTGTGAAAACTCAATGAAATAACAAGCATTTTATAGAAGTTGCCAGATAAGACAAAGGTATTTTTATCTCATATATATATAATGTTTTTGGAACCCTGTTTCTGTTATGAATATGTATTCATTTAAATGCATCAAGTCCCATCTTCTATTTCTAATGTAGGTTATTAGATGACAACAGATGTAATTATCAATGAGTTGTATGACACATTGCTAAGTGATCGATGCATAAAGCATGTTGGCTGGCTTGTAAACCTTTTGTACTGATACCTTCACATCATATGGACTGCCCACTGCTGTACATAGTTACCATAATATGAACAAATCTGAGAGTTCAAAAGTTTTTCTGTACCTAACTAGGTCCATCTAATATTAAAATGAAAATGAAGGCATCCTAAACTACACTAACTGGATGAAAATACGGGTAGCCTATGGAATAGTCATCCTCAGGATCTATGCTAGCCACTGTGCAAGGCTTTGAAAAGTGTTCCTGTAAGATATAACTTAGATTACAAATGTTTTCAATTACATCTTCCATGCTTTAACTGTACTGTGAACTAACTGGTGTGGGTGGCTGCACTAAAACTGGTGTCCTCTGACGTAGCTTTTTTATACTGTTCAAGTACATAATAACTATGGTGTAAATGGTACTTGACCATCTTCTGTTATTTTCTTACTGAGAATTAAAATGCAAGTGAATTTAGGGTAGGAATATTTCCTGGGTAGACTGGGTTGAGAAATAAACTTGCAAAGGATTTATGAGTAAATAGGCAATGTGAAACATGCATTGACTTGACTCGTATTTGAACTCCCTTCCTTTTTCTTTCCAAAGGTTGGTTGATGTCAAAAGCCATCTGTTTCCTGTAGTGCAGAACATGTAGACATTGAGAGAACAGAATTTTAATCTGTTCAGTAAACTAAAATTTAAATGTTTGTTTCAAGAATCTGAATAGTTACTACACTGGAATTTTGAGTGCAGTGATCTTCTGCTTGTTTGTGTATTTATGGTCTGAGTGTTATGCTGCACCTCAGAGTAATGAAGCACGGCCAGTGCTGGCACATTCTCAGACTTGTTGAGGATAACCAAATCTCAGATAACTTCTGAGTGAAGGAAGTGGATCTGTGTGAAACACCTCTCTGTAGGAGGACTTCCTTAGTAGAAGGTAAGGAGTATTCAGCTGAAGCTCCTCATTCCATTTTGTTTAATGCTGTACACACAGTCTGGGTGCCTCACTAGCTCTCTTAGTATAGAAGGTTGGCCCATCTTGAGAACCTAGGTTATTAATTTATGATTAAAGTAAAAGTGCATTTAGGCATCTCATATTTGAATGTTTTCACTGTTAGTATGAAATAAAAGTATTTTGGTATTGCTGAAGTGCCAAGTAATAATACAAATTTACTGATGATCACATATCCCTTATTGGTAGATACTAGTTTTTCGTATTTATCTAATTATTGAGGCTAAGGTAAAATTTTAAAAATAAAATATTTTCCTCTTAGACACTCAAAGTAACTTTACTTCATTTGTATAAAAAGTAATCTGTCACTGTGCTTCAACATAAATATTAAAAATTCTTTCTCTTATGTGACATAAAACTGTATAATTAAATAAAATGAATAATGAATGGAAAAAATTGCCAGAATTGTTATTGTTCTGGTGCTTTTTTTGTTATGCTGTTTCATTGTTTGGTTTTCTATGTGGCAATAATAATAACAGGAGCATTTGCAAAACAACAGTATTTTGGCTTCAAACCCAATTAGAACAAAAAGCACAATAACACATTATAATATAAAACTGACATGTAGTTTTCCTTTAGGAGATATTCAGTTTTTAGCTTTAAACAAGTCCCTTAGAAGCTTTAGGGTTCTTAGGATGCCTAGAGTCAATTTTGAACAATTTTGCAACTTACTACAGGGAAACTTAATTCAAATTCAACAAAACACTGAAAGAGGTAGTGCTTTGGGGCACTTAACTTCCTCAAAGGACTATCAGTATGAAACCTTAGATGGGGAGAAAGAAGATGTAAATAAAATATGTCAACCTAAACCCATGGTAAATAGCAAAAATAGTTCTCTCTTCTTGAGAAAGAAAAATTGTATTTCACGCTATCAGGACATTTAAATATCACTGTGATAAGAAAATTATGACAATGCATTGTTTCACTGTCAGAGAGTTGGATAAAGTTCTGTTCTGGATGAGGTTCAATTATTAGTTCCAAATAAAAAATCTAATTCCCTGATTCCTATTTGAGAAAGATTCTGCTAGCACTGGCCTTCAAGTATGCATTTTCAAAGAAAGTACTTCCAGAGAACACTTAATGATACAGGTGAAGAATTTTCATTTTGTTGGCTTTTAACATTGGATGCTATTGAGGACATGTGACTAAGGCACACTGGGGTGTTTTCTGATCTGTGACAAACTATGACAGCTTTAATTCTAGAAAACAACAAATAATGTATTGGGTGTTCTCATGATTAATTTAGGCAGAAAAAACTCCCTGAAACTGAAAACAAATTCCTGCACTTACAGACTGAATTGGTCTTTGGCTGTGTGCTTATGATTAACAAATTATTTCACACTGAAATTAGCAGTAGAAACACCTCTGTATATGTATCTGGAAAACTGAGCACCATATTTTTATTAATATTCAGCAGTCCTGCTCTTCTGTGAATGCTGCTCTGTCAATATCATTTCCCCAAAAGAAATGTAAATATCACACACACTTCTTTCACTAACAGATTCAGGTTTCTGAACTTAGCACATTAATTTTGGTGCTCTTTCTACATAATAGATTAACATCTGATATAAGAAGCACTTTGAAAATTACATATTTCAGCTGGAAGTATAAGAAAACCATGATTTGGCCCCCAAATTCCTACAATACTTTTTTTTCCCCCCAATTCTTTATGCATAGGTACAAATGTGACACTATGACATCTTCTGCCCTACATTCATACATTTAGTATGGCTTATGGTTGTTATTTTTGATCTGTGTGTACTCACAGTTAATAATTACTGTTATGCATCTTTGTATATTGTTGGAATCCAGGATCCTGTTTTGGGACGAGATTTATCCCTAAAGCCCCACGAGAAGGCTTAGCCTATGAACTGAGCTCGTGGGAAAAGCTGCCCCCACTTCTGGGTGAGCAGAAAGCACCAAAGAAATGAAAAGATAGTTGTTTAGTGTACCACAGAAAATGAGTTTGTAGTTTTAGGTTTTACCCTATTCATTAATATGGGGACAACATGGAGAATTCAGGGTGTCAGCTTCTCCCTCTCCTTCTCCTTCTCCTCCTCCTCTTCCTCCTCCTCCTCCTGCTCCTCCTCCTCCTCCTCCTTTTTCCTTTCGTCTTTGACCTAAGTTCCTGCAATGTATGGATTGGTAGAAAGAATTTAGTGTAAAAGAGACATACTAATAAAATTGATAGATATTGGACTTAAAGACAAAATACGTAGAACTTTCCTATTTGATGATAAGAACTATATAAACTCTTTGTAACCAGCCTCTGCAGCCATTTTCACCTGGAAGCAGCAGAGAGGCTGTGTTCCTGAACCTTTGATAAGATAAAATAAACAAACCTGAAACAGCAAGAAGTTCCTTCGTTGTTTTTCCTGATATGAGAGATTGAGAAGAAAGGACTTCCTGGGCAAGAAACAGCTTCGTGGGACCCCCCGACAGTATATTAATCCTAAGTAAAATTTTAGAAACATATTGAGATTTGTAAAATCTTTTCCGATTGTTGACTCTATTGATATGGCTAGAAAATAATAAAAGCATTATAATATGAACTGAAAAAATGATTTTTAATTCTGTTCAGAATATTTTCACTGCAGGAGCCTGAAGGAGCCTGTAGTCACATACCACCTGGATTTAACTAGTGCTTTTTTGAATATTGAATATTTTCTTTCTTGTTTATTTGATTTGTTGAACTGAAAATTGTTCTGAAGATAGATACAATTAAGAAATGATAGGTAGAATATAGACAGAAATTATGGATAAATGATAGGTAGATTTAGACTAGATATATAAAAGAAATTACTTATGAGGAGGGTAATGAAACACCAGAACAGGTTGCTCAGGGAAGTGGTGGATGCTCCATCCCTGGCTCTGAGAAACCTGATCTGGTCAAAGATATCCCTGCTCATTGCAGGGGGCTTAAAGGTTGCGTTGGTCTCTTCCAAGTCAAACTACTTTATGATCTTTTTGTAGGATTTTGTTTCTTCTTTTCTTGAAGACTAGAAATAAAAGAGTCTAGCTTAGGGATGAGGGGCTGGGAATGTAAGAAACCACTATGTTTTTCAAATACACTGTTTAATAACTTTGTATTTCACTGTACAGCAGGCTTGTACCATTGCTATCAATACAAGAACAAGAACCTCTTAAAAAAGTATATGCAACTCTATCTGACCTTTAAAGATATGCACTATCAGATGATGTTTTGAATTTTGTTAAAGGAAACTCTGTTGAGATTTTAATGTGTGAATAATGCACTGAGATATTTTCCCCTTGGCAATTATTATATCTCAAGATCTTTTCAAAGTAATTTTTGGCTATTAAAAAATACTTTAAGTTTACATATCCTTCACCCGATCTGAAAAGAAAGCTCTTTATATTGACTAAGTGGTTTATATATTTTGGAATGGAATACATGGAATATTGAGAAACAGCTAATATTAACAACTTGCTCTGCCAGTGTACATAGACAAGACCAGTACAGGAGAAGCTATTGCTCCTGGCAAACGTTAACAGGGAAAATGATAAGACTTGTAGTATGTCATCACTGCAGCATGGTAGTGTGAGGTCAAAACATTTGTCCCATGTTGCTTTCCCTATTTTCTTCAGTTTGACATGCTGCGCTAAAAAGATACAGACCTGCTGTCACAATCGCAGTAGATCAAGTTGTTGATTTCAAATATTTTCAGCCCATTCAGGGTAAAAGCACTGTGCTTGCAGCCTCACCAGTGAGCCAAATGAACCCTCAGTACATTGTGTAGTCACTTTATTACCTCTGTCTAATGCTGACTGAATAATGTAAAGAGTAAAAAAGATGGTTGTGCATATTCCCTTCATTTTTTCCTTCCCTTCCTTCCTATAGCATGACACAGGGAATAGGGTTGTGTACTGACAATGGTCACTGCACTAATTTGCTTTGTATCCTTTGCCTTCACACATCTTTCTATAAACTCCTAAAAATGGTAATCCTCCCACCATTTTCAGGATTCATTGATAAATAATTCACATACAAAAGAGTATGAACGTAAAGAATAATTTTTTTGTGACAGGTGCAGTTTAATACCAGCATTTCTATACAATGTTAATCCCTGCCAGTTTGCACACACTCATCTTCCTCTTGTCTGCTTTCTCAGGAATGATCTTGTCTTTCTTTCTGTGTAAAGATAATGATATTGCTGTCATTTTCCTTTTATTGGGCCAGAGCTCAGTGATTGGGAGGTTTTTCTACCTTCCTGTCCTTTGATATTTTATAATCTCAACTATTGAATTGCCTTTCATTCCAATTATAAAATTACTTTAACTGCTCTGAAAAAATCCAATCCAGGTTTATTATAAATTCAGTCCGGTTTTCCCCCATTCTGTAGTCCACAAAAACTCCAGTCCAGGTTTTTCCCTATTCCGTACTCCAGGGAGAAATCCAGTCCGGGTTTTTCCCATTCCGTACTCTAGGAAAAATCCAGTCCAGGTTTCCCCCCATTCCGTATTCAAGGGATAAATCCTATCCGGATTTTCCCCCATTCCGTACTCTAGGGAGAAATCCCATCCGGATTTTCCCCCATTCCGTACTCTATGGAGAAATCCTATCCGGATTTTCCCCCATTCCGTACTCTATGGAGAAATCCTATCCGGATTTTTCCCCCATTCCGTACTCTAGAGGAATTCCATTCCGGGTTTTCTCCCATTCCGTATTTCAGGACAATCCAGTCCCGCTGCGTTTTCTTAAAAAGGGAAGTCATGCCATTTATAATAATTGTAATAATAAAGTCTAAATCAAAACACCAAACAGTCATACCTCTCTTGTTTTATCAATTCTCTGTTATGATCGTGATCAATACTGACGGCTTAGTTTAAGGGAAAATTTCAGGTTTTCTTAATCCATTTTTTTTTAAATTAGAAATATTTGTACACTGTAAGGATGTTTCTATCCCAGCTACAGTATTCACCCTGGTGGACTTGTGTAAATCAGTGTAGCTTATTATAATAGAGAAGTGGATAAGAAAAAGATTAAAGTTACAATGTTGGATGCATACATATATATTTACACATTTAATATTTAGGGACTGGCCTATGGTATGAGTAGTATAGAAAAATAAATATTTTTTGTTTGGTTGTGTTTTTTTCCTGTGAAAATCAATGGTTCTGTACAGACAAATGATATACCTTGAAAGAAAAATAACATTAACTCTGCAGTTGCATTTGGTCTGAAAGCAACCTAATACATGGAACACTTAATTTATCAAGACATTCTGACAGGTCTCATCAAAAGTCCAGTCTAAGCTTTACTAGTTTGGCTCATTAAATTGAAAATGGGCTTGGAAAAGGTCATAGGGAATTAGAGGTTACAGAACAAATAATCAAACCAATTAGCTATAACTTGAATCTTGTGAGCTGCCTAAAAGAGAAAGCAGATCTGACCTTGTCAAAGAGAGAAGGATATTAAAACTGCATACCAAGAAGTAATCCAGAAAGCTTAATACAAATATGTACAATTTTGCAGAAGTTTGGATTTTGTTGCTGCCATTTTTTGCTTGGTTGGGGTTTTTTTTAAAGAACAAAAGTACTAACACCTCCCACCCAACATTACGATATTCCTGAACTAAGCTTGCTCTCTGTTTTAGAGGTTTCTGATTCACAGTGAAGGTTGCTTATTTATATTGTGATGTTAGGAACATTAAAGTCTCAGGATCTGAGACTTCTCACATGCTATACTGTAAAGGAGAAACAACTCCATTGAACTTAATTATGTCAGTGTAAAAGCAATATAAGAGGAAAAACAGGGCATTAACGTCCGCATTAATTTTGGTTAAAGTAATCCATTCTGTGAAATCTGAAAACGTGTACCAAGTTTTTAAATGCTTTTTCTCTTCATGTGTGTTGCCATAAAATTCTTGTAAGTTCTTGTACCACTTAGCCATTTTGCTGAATTTTATAACATGCTACATGGCAGTACAAAATTGCCTTGAAGAAAGTTGAAGCTATCCATTTTGTATCAATTTTTCTGGTTTTTTAGTACTGAGCTAAAAGGGTTTCTGTTATTTCCTGAAAGAATTACTATTTTTTAATTTTATTTTTTTCTAATTTGCAGGCACATATCAGATAAATGTCTGGTCAAGATCTGAAAGAGAATCAGACTAACCAAATAAATATGGGTTGTATTTCTTTTTTAATTTATTAAAGGATTGTCAGGGGGACACTTGGTTCAGATAAGCCCCCTGAAGATTATCACTGGAGCTCCCAAGTTTGGCCCCTTGGCTCTCCTCAACTTCTTTGCTTCTCACATCGGCCAATATTTTCAGAACAGTTCTCCACCTTCTTCACTAACTTTAAAAATTTATTCCTCAGTGTCTACAATTAACATTTTCACATGAGGGCATGCTCTGAATGATGATCTGCATTTACTTCTTAGAGATTACTTTCGTCTGAGAAAGATGGATACCAAAAGCTTAAACGACTCTCTCGGCCGAGATTATTGTGCTCCTCTGCCCCAGCCAGAGGCTGTGTAATTCATGCCAGCTCAGGATTTTGGCTCCATTGCCCTAAAGTTGTTAGGAAACTAGAATTTAGTGTGTGAAAGGGTTTGCTGCTGAGAAAGGGATTCTTCTGCTGGACTAGAAGGCAGAGAAACCTCAAGGTTGGATGCCTCCCTAAACAACCAAGAACTGGCATGTTTCGCTTAAATGGAAATCATGGATAAACTATTTGAGAGATGTAATACCTTTATCAGCTCAAAAGTGGATAAATAGCAGGAGCTGGCAGTGGAAGGGAAATGCTGTGCTGCACGTGTACAGCACTTGTTTTGAATCAGACTCTGTTGAACATAACTGCTCAGAACGCTGCAAAGAGAACTGAATAATGAGACTTTACCATACCATACAATGTTTGTGCTAAGTGCTTTCAAAGTGCTACACTATCGTTTTGGATGTCATATGAGAGAGCAGATGATGAGTTGAAGGTGACAAAGGGTCACTTCTTCAGGGCCAGAAATGACTTCAAAAATACAGACTTTTCAGAATCAGCAATCTACCAAAGTTGTAACACAACTGTGAGGTACGTTGAGCAGTCCTGAAAAAAACCAGACCACTGGAATATGTTTCATAGCAATGCTAAATTTATAAACTTCCTACAGCCTACTAAAATAACATTTCAAGATCTATTCAGCTTGTGATCTTACCATGCTACTCGTGTTAGAGATAAAAGAAAATGAAATTCTGTGTTTCTGAGGAATATGAACAAAATGACTGAATGATATTAAGCAGGACCTGCAGCAAGATACTTTGTTGAAATCAGTTTTAAAATGAAGGTAAAGAGATGGTTTCAAATAATATTATTATAGTCTATATTTTTTTCTGAAAATAAACTGTATTTGCTATATAACTTTCATTGCACCTTATTCCAGATATGGAATATTTGATTGGATTTCTAACAATTCAATAATTTATTTCTGAGTTTTCTTCTCTTTTGCTAAGTGTGAAAAAAAAGGTGCAGCAAAACGATAACTTTATATCAGATAGTAGAGGCTCCTCTTTATTTGGAGTTAGGTTGTTTTAAGAAAAACACATGGATTGTCTAATTGTTATCATTTGATTGTAATTTGCATTTTTTTAAATTGCAAAAAAAATTCACCCTCTTGACATATTACTATAATATTTTTCTCTGGGGGTTAAATGTCTTCTATTTCCAAGCCGTTTTTTGGTTTTGTGTGTGTATTTATAGTAAAATATTGAGGAGTAGTATATTCTCCATGATTAACAGGGTAGCAGTGCATATAAACTTGTGATATGAGAACAAATTGCTTTAGGCCAAAGTAGCTGACCTACAAACAAAATGATGTTTCAAATACCTTTTACCTACTGTCAGAATATATTCTACATCTACATGGAAATCAATGTAATTTGTGTCCTTATGACAACCCTTCCCTGTGGATTGTATGCACTACATAGCCCCCTATAAAAGGTTTTACTGCTTTCTAAAACTTAGACCAAATTCTTAGCCTTTGTTCTCCCAGTTGTTTTGGATTCAGGATTTAGGAACTTTAATTCTTTTTCTCATTAAAGTTCTGACCTTACGTGGTTCTGAATTGTAAGCAAAAGTCACTAAATCTAGAGTCAAAACCAAATAATAAACAAAATATTACCAAAGGCCTAATCTTGAAATGTAGCATGGAGAAGTTTGCTGATTTTCATTTTCTATCCATTTTTGACCAAAGTGTATGCAGAAGTCAAATGTCCTGTAGAAGGCATAGGGTAATGCAGCAGCTATGCCCACTGCCAGACTTTCTTCATGGGTAGTATTTACTTGAACAGATAAATAAATAATGCCTCTAAATCACCATTCTCACTGGGGAAAACACTGAGGAGGCTCTGGGCTATGTTTAGGTTCATGTCTGCAAATAGCTAGGAACAACACTAGGCTAAATGTCTTGCCTAAGGTCAGATGTGGTTTATTAATCCAATCTGAGTGGAACCCAAGTACTTGCCTTGCAGTACCTTCTCTGAATGCACTGCTTTGTTTTTAAAAATGAATAGCGTGACCTGTTAAAAAAGACCAAAAACCCCTCATGAAATATTTTATCATGAACCAGCTTCAGATGTGGTACTTCAGATAAGGCACAGGCTAATTTTGCAATAATATTTGCTGAAAGCCTTCTCGACAGGAGAGCTATCATCTGTCAGTCTAAGGGAAATGGTGGGATCTCATCAGAGCTGTATAGGAAGGGTTGGCTTCCTCTTACGAGTTCTTCATTTGTCCTTTGTTATCAGCTGTGCCAAAAATGAGGTTCCTGGACGTAATAGGTCATAAATTTTTATTTACAAAGCTGGTAAAACAAAATTCAAAGAGGAAGAGATTTTTCTGCATTGTTATCATCTACCCCCTCTACCCTAAAAATATATGGAGCAGATTCCTTTGTTCAGTATAAAGTGTCTGTATTTCTGTCAACTGTCAGGCTCTGTTGATAACAGTAATAGTAGAAAATGAAACTTCCAAGTAAAATAGACCTGGAAATTCTTAGAACACCAAAATATATTACTTTAAAGTAAAATGGAGTGGAGTGAAACCTCAAGACTTAAAGCATTGTATATGTATCTTTTCTTCTTCAGTGATTGGATTCTATCTAGTGCAGTGAAATTCTCAAAATTGAGAGGAAGAGTTATCAAGGAGTCTCAGCCATTTCTATATTCATGGACTGAATGAAAGTATGTAAGTTGTCCGACTTTAACAATGCTTCTAAGTCCACTGAACTTGATATTTTAATCATGTTCATGCTCTGGATTTATGCAATTCATTGTTATAGTAGTGATCTGAACACTCCTCAGGAGTTTTGTGGGTGACAGTGTTGTGATCTTTAGTTCTTTTTTAAATGTATGTCTCAAGAAGACTGGTGAAGATTATAAAATATTAAACATAAAATGAAATCTCACTTTAGTAATTAATTGGTTAACAGTACCTAACATTGTTTTAACAGAAAGTTATCTTAGAAAATTAATGTTTTTTAGTAACATTCCACCTTACCAACAATTCTAAGTGCATATTATCTTGCACTGAGTTGGAACATAGTCACTGTTTTGAATCATTATGAAGTCCTTGCCAAGAGGCTGTAGAATCACGGAACTGTTTCTAGGCCTTTGATCTTGAAATTTTAAAATAGAATTAAAATATGAAACAGTCGCATAATCTTCCCAGTGGTAGAAAACGCAGCAAAACGAAAACCAAAACAAGTAAACTTGCTTGGAATGCTGTTCAATGCACCAAGTGGGTGAAGGAAACATAAACAGTTGTCATAGGATATTTGTGGTACTGCTTGTAAAATGCCATTAGGTACCATCTTCACTCTGAACTTCCATGTGAGGAGGCAAAGAAATGTTAAAAACATACACTGAAATAAGAGGCATCCAAGCTTTTTGTTCATTTATCAGAATTATGTATTGGGTCAAAAGATTTTGCCTCTAAGGCAAAAATTATAATTGTGCAAGGAGCAAGGAGTCAGATTTTAATAGAGGCAAAATAAAGTTCACAGTATAACTGTGATGCAGTTTAGTATACTTGGACTTGATAGCCACAAAGATGGTTTAAAGACAGATAAAGAGGAAATACAGATAATAAAGTCGGTGCCGTATCTTCAGACCTGACAAAATATTAGACATTTATTTGGAATAGAATGGTCTTGTCACAGTACATACAGCAAACTCCCATATTCAGCTTCATAGAGGTCATTGTTGCAGAGAGGAATTAGGTGAGAAGTGCTGGTCAAGTTCCAAATGTACACTGAAATGCAAACTAAGTATTTACATACCTTATGAGACATATTATACCTTTTTTTTTTAATCTCTAGCCTTTAAGTAACTTTATGTAATCAGAAAATAATTATTTGATAACTATATTTTTGGCAGATGCTTGTATTAGGATATCAAAATTCAATGGAAGGAAGGCAAACTTGGAGGAGGCATCTTGCAAAAATTGAATCTTGCTGGAGTTGGGAAGCTGTTAAACTCATACTCTTATTCTGATATAACTTCATCCTTAGAAAGGTAAATCCAGTTTTATATTGGATAACTTGTTGGTACATTAAACCAATTCGCACTTTTAGGGATTGCATAATTGCAGCTTGTTATATATGACACACTGCACTGGAATAATTTTAACAAAAGGTCAAAGCCAGTTAAAAACAAAGTTCCAACTCACTTTTTGCACTAGACTGGTTACTAAGAATTTAATGAAATACCCAGCCCTGGAAGAAAAAAAGAGAATGAAATATTGTAAAACTCTTCCTAATAATAGGTTGTGACACATGGAATTTATGAATCTCATGACTTGTTCTTTATTGATCAGAATGTGATCATAGCATTTGTATTAATAAAAGTACAGTTAAAGCTATTCACAAATGATGCTTGGACATAAGTGCAAGTAGGCTTTATTGATTTCTAGTGTCAGCTGGGCTTCAGAGAGATATACCACATGTTTAACATATGAAAATAGCAGGAACAATAACCAAAAAATCTCTCCTACTTTATCAGCTAATAAAGTTTTTAATGTTTGTAAAGAATGGAGTGGGCTCAGTGCAGAACATCCATGTGTATTTCATAATACCCCATCAGTTAAATGAACCGTACAAATAATCAGTTAAAATCTATTAAGTACATTTTTGCCACAGAATATATTTAAAACACACTTTTACTATTTTATCAATATTTCTCTGTGTGCTGAGTTAAGTATGTTTTCCATAGAAAAAGCAGTGAAAATTAATTTTCTATCTACGCCTCTTCTATGTAACATACCTGCCATGGACCCATAACATTACAGTGGGAAAAAATCATAACCAGATTTGGTATGCCTTCATCTTCCAAAATTATTTTCAAAGCATTTTATGTGGCTCTTAAAAGTCTTCTGAATTGTATCATGTCAGTTTCTGGTCATAGGCCAAAGAGCCTTCGGTTTCTTACACTACAAGGTAGTATGGCAAAAATGTATCTCAAAGAAACCAAAGAAATAATGCACTGTAGATATACAGTGCAGAAAGTAAGACTTGATGATGTTACAGGGACCTGGAGTCATAAGGAGAGTGTTATAGGAATAAAAAAAATTTGTTTATTTAAGACCTAATCTTTTGAAACTGGATGAATATGGACCTTGTTTCATTTTTTACAGCTTTACAGGTAGTTGTCTCCTATAGCATTTGTTATGTCAACTTATGCCCCACTGCCAGTAGGCAAAACAGTGCTCACTTTTTGGCTTTTGCTCAGATGTGGAAGCTCCCAGTATCCAGACCTTTTGCCTGTATGTTCATATGTACATTGATCAGAATTACTCCACTGGACAATTCAGTATAAGCTTTGAGAACTTGTAAGTAGTTTTTTTTAGTGATTGAGAGTTTTCTGAATCACAATGCTGTTTAATCTTAATAGAGGTGAAACAACCTAATATAAGGAACAAGGTAACCTAGAAAACACATTTCTTAAAACTTTCCACTTCCTTTCTAGCTGTTTCTTTAAAAACTCTTACACTGGATCTTATCTTTGTGCAAGCCTGTGTGCATTCAGATTGCTGCTTCTGTTTTAGAGAATAACTTTTGAATAGTTGAGATGATCTCTCTTTGTTTGTTCCTAATACGTTATATCACTTTGTAGAGAAGCAAGGGAACTGGACTTCTCAGCATGGAGATTTGTTTATTCATCTCTTACCTCCTCAGCCAAAATTTGTTTTGTATTAAGCTTTTTATTCTTTTTTTTTTTTTTCCATGAAGAGTCTGCAATTAAACTAGAATACTATGTGGTAACTGCTGTGCATCATTTGATCGCTGACATATATAAATGCAGATCAGCATTCCTGATTTCCTGACTGTTGTGGGTTAGCCTTCTCTAGAAGCCAAATGCCCACCCTATTACTCACTCACTCCCTTCTCCCATGGAAGTGGAACAAAATACGAGGAAGGTGTGAACACTTGTGGATCACGACGATGACAGTTTAATAGCAAAAGCTGTGCATATAAGCAAAGGAAGAAGAGGAATGCATTTACCAATAGGCTGGCAGACATTTAGCCATTTTCTGGAAAGCAAGGCCTAAACATATGTAATGGTTGCTTGGGAAGACAAATGCTGCAACTACAAACTCCTCCTTTTTCCTCCTTTCCCTGAGCTTTAATTGCTGAGCACAATGTCATATGGTTTAGGATATCCCTTTGGTGAGCTATTCCAGCCACTTCCCTCCAATCTCTTACCTGCCCCCAGCCTTCTCTCTGGGGAGGGGGAGAAAAGGAGAAAGTCCTGAAATGGCTTTACATTGGAGCACTGTCAGCACTTTTGTAGCCACACATCCAAAGCACTGCCCCACAGCACTGCTGTGAATCCAGCTCCCTCCCACACAGAGCCAGTGCGCTGATGTTGACCAGTATTATTTGCAAAGATGCAACAGTGCATTGTAAAGTACTTCTAATGATGAACCCTTTCATGGCAGCTGCTGCTAGATTAGGCTTTTGACATGAGAGAGAAAGCCTGGCTTGCCAGAGCTAGAGGGAAATAAGAATTGTGCTTATCAATAGACCTCACACATTTTCAATTCCCTCCTGGTTAATAAAATTCATGTGTCAATTAAAATGATACATTTGAGGATATAATTTATTTACTAAACACTATATTTAGTTGCAAACAAATACGATGGTCTTGAAAGCAAAAAGAAATGAGATAGGCTAGGTTTTATACACTGGCTTTTCCCATTCGTTCTGCAAAAAATGCTAAAGGAATTTGTAGTATGAAATGTGCATTTATTGTGCTATTGTTATTTTAGTTGAAATATATAATATTTGAAGCTTATTTAATAATTTTTTTTACAACACAACTGTTATATAATGTTTATGGTTTAGAAAGCAATTATGTCAGAGTACAATATAGGAAACATGCAGTGAGGGGTGCAGTGAAGAACCTCTCAAAAATGCATCCTCAGATTACTCCATACTTTAAAATAAAGTCAGTAATATCCATGCAGAATATGTCTGCATGCACTGATCCAAAGACTACATGAAAGAGACCTTAGTTCTCTTGGCTGATTCAGCTGAGGAAGTTGTAGAGCTGCAACTACACAACAAAGGTTTGTAACTGAGGTCTTATGGAAGGCAGATATTCCTCTTGTGCTGAGTGAGTAGTTCAAACAATTAATCCAAGGACTTCACCAAATGTCCTATTAAGTGAATGGGAAGCCAGTCTGCTCTACCCACCTGAATGTTCTTTCTTGTCCTGCACTTTATGGGCACCCCCTACTTTTCATGAACTACTGTTCTAATCTTGTTAGGCTGATATTTTTCAGAAATAGTCATGCGATGTGTTTCAAATTTTAGAATACTCAGGCAAGTAAAGGGTGCTTAACAAGTGTTTCTAAATTGGCTGAGTGTTTTTCTGCTATTTCTATTAATGGAATAGACACTTACAGATAAAGAAATCTCAATTTCTTGATCCTATGCAAAATAATGAATTTGCCACAAAAGGCAATAAGACCTTTCAAAGAATTTACCAGTTTGTAGAGAAAAATAGAATAATAAAAAATCCAACATAAAAAAACAAACAGAAAACCCAGAAAAAACCAAAAAAATCCCAAACTAATCCTTGCAACAGAACCCTATTGCCAAAGCTGAAAAATGTAATTGCCTGAAAATTTCAAAATTTCATTTCATTAGAGGCTAAAATTTTCAGTGGAAATCAGCTAACTTGAAACATACTGTAGTTGTCAACTTAAACTAAAACAATCTCACCATAAATTCCAAGCAGGCTGTAGAAAAACATATGGTTTAGTAAATACAATAAACCTTCATTGCTGAAATCATGCACATAAACCAGATCTCCATCTGAACTAGTAACACAAATTATAAAGGCAGCCCTTGAATAGGCATCCCCCACTTTAATGAAACAAGTTTCAGTTGAAAACTAGAAGATTAAAGAACCACAACAAAAGTTTCCCCAAGTCATATCATTTATAACTACAACTAGTTTCCAGATGCAAAAATGTTCAGCTGTTTCCACTATGAGCTCACAATTCAAACCATGCCTTTCCCCGATCCACAGAACTCCTTCAGTCTTACTTTTGTGTGTAGAACTGCCTAAGTTTTACAAGTCCAGTAACCTTTGTTGGGACTGGTCATACATTGGGGAAGTTAATATATAACAATTTACATCATCAAGACTGTATTTTTCTTCTCAAATTTATTTTTTTCAAATCTGTTCTAGTCTTTTGTATTTGATTTGCATTAAAATTAACAAAGTGAGGTAAACAACAGCATTATAAACCTCTTAGTTTTATGAGATCAAATAAAACTTTTGACATGCACATCAAATTCTACTAGGAAAAACAAGCAAACAAAAAGGACCAAGCAAAAACCCCTAGCTGAAGAGAGACCTTCATATTACTTATTTTGAAGAAAAGGGATCTTGATTCTGAGTGTAACAACAGTGTTATAATTATTTTTAATATTCAGAAACAAGGAATAAAGAGCATATGACTGGTTGTGTAAGGGTAAGTTAACTGGTCCTGTCTGGACAAACAGGAATTCTCAAGCTGAGGAACAGCCCTGCCAAATATTCTATTCTCTCACGGTTTGAACTTTGGAATATTTGATCACCCAGTATGTTCTACCTAACATAAAAACAGCAGATATGATTGTATAGAGTAGTAAGACCTCCTGCTCCTTGAGTTAGGAAATACAAAGGAAAGGTGGATGGGAGAAGGGAGCAAGAAGAAACCAGGAAAAGGAAAGAAAACCCTAAGTAACAGTTAGAGCACACCAAAAGTGTGGTGAGGCATGAGCAAGATGTGGTCAACCTTTTAAGAAGAGTACAGACATCGAAATATTTAGAAAGATTTTATGATACATCAGCTTCAGTGATTAGGTACTGGGCTAAAAGATCCAAACAACCTCTTTAGTCTTCTGTTCTGCTGTCATGGTACGTCACATAAAGAGTGACATTCTTCAAGATCAGGCATGATTGAAGAAAATAGGGAGTTTGTTATAGTCTGTTGCTTCATATTACTGAAGTTATACATAAAACATAGCAAAGCAGGATCTAATTAAGGCTGAAGAATGAGTATTTAACTTTAAATTATTAGTCTTTGCCACTTAATGTCAGAAAGCACTCCTTAGAATGTGTATGTGCATGTATGTATAGGAATATCTATACTTGCTTTAGTATTTCACTGTTGCTTGTGTTTGCTCAGGTAAAGATGACTATCTGACAATATAGTACTTGTTTTCCATCTACTTCATTTCCACAAAGCATTATTCAATAACTTACTGCTAGTCTCCAAAATGTTAGTACCTCTACTAGGAATTTTACCTTCTCCCTGCCAACCTCCCAAAATAAAGAATAGAATTCATATAGTAATGTCAACACAATTTGAGAAATCTTCATGTCAAGCCTCAACTGTGAATGGCAAAAGGCCAAGCATTTGTCAGATGGATTTTGGCAGTGGATTAAAAATGAAATCTATTTCTGTTACTTTTTTCCTTTTAATATCAAGCATGTATTTTTCTCTACTTGTTGACGCAGGTTTAAACTACTAAATGGCATTTTATAGGACTGCAGAATTCCATGAAAGATATCTTCTTAAAAACATTTTGGCATAAAAAAAAGTAAAAATCAAGCTGAATTGAAAATATCAAGTTGAGTTTAATTCTTAGCATCTATTTCTCACTTAGTTTTCATGTTGGTAAGCAATCCTTTTCTATTTGGATTTTAAGCCCTCCCAAATGATACTGCAGATTTGTAAAAGATGCCTGGGGTTTTATTTTGTTTTTTTATTATTTTATTTATTATTATTATTTATTTATTTTAAATAATGAAATAATGAAAAACACTTACTTCCTTTTCAGGATGCCCATTCTAAATTTGCTGTAAACGTCTTGATGATTCGAAGAGGAAATAGGCATCCTAGTCACAGGCTACTGTTCTCTTTTTTCATCAATTCCGTGTTTCAGGTGATGGAGGAAATGTTTTATAAAGTTTCACAAATACATCATTTTACTCCTTGACAACAGGGAAGGAAAAGGAGTTTGACTGTCAGGAGTGTTATCTGCTCCAAAGAAAATAGCCAACTGATAACTACCTAAAAATTGGTCAATTAAAGTTGAATGGCCAATAAACAGTTATGGTGGAATATGTTTCATTTTAGGACAATACGGAAGCACACAGGAACAGCCAGTTGAGAGATTTATTTACTATTGTAGCAGAGACAACTGGAAATTAAATCTGTCAGTGAAGTTGCTAAGCTATACAATACAAAAGCTGTTCTCACCTAATAAATTGTATAAAATAGACCTAGAATGAAGTTTGAATCTCAAAAGGGTCATTTCCTCTGGCAAAATGGTATGATACTTGTTTTATAGCTAGTTGGCCCATATTCACTCAAAGTGTGAAGTCCAAGAGCTACCAGTACGTGTTAAAAGCTGTCATTACTTCCCATGTGGACTGTTCAAGTCCCTACTCCCAGCAATGAAGCAAAGAATGCAATTTAGGATGGGCACTCTGAGCTCTCATCCATTCAAGGGTGATGAAAACAACTAGAGATAATAATTTCTCTTTTTTGCTAAAATTTGGGACATTGCAAATGAAGACACAGTAGCAATATGATTTATTTTAACAAAATTTTTATAATTACTTTCCTAAGATTGCAGAATTTCAATTGCTTTATGAAATTAGTGTTAATGACAGTAGAGAATTGCTTTCCCATGTTAGGAATTGTGAAAGGCTGTTCACCTCAGAGCTTTTCTAGTTTCTTCTGAAAGCTTTGTCAGGTCAATTCTATTCCTGCAAAGTGTTTCAGCTATAATAAAAAACATTTTCTGAGGGAAATATATTTATTTATATATAACCTTTCCAAGTTCACATTTTGCTTCATGCGCAATGATTGATTCAGCAGCAGAGGACAGAAGAAACACATTAAATTTTCAAACTTTTTTTCTTTTCCTTGCTTTGTTCAAAGGTCTCTTGAAGTCAGTTGGGAAACAGTTTCAATTTAATTTTGGATCACGTTCGTAATGTTTCCTCACCACCTTTAAGAAACATGTTTGAAGCTGATGAAAATGTACCAGAAAATTCATGAGACAAATCTTTGACTTATAATTTCTAGATTTAAAAAAAACACCTAACATGTAGGATTTAGACATTCTTGTGAGTTACCAGATTAGGTAACTGGATACTCCTCAGGTGTAACTGTGTGTCTGGGGTGTTTGAAATATGTAGGGAAGAAAATGGAGATTCTTTTACTTAAGGTATGTGAAACAAGTGATACTTCAAAATTTTGCTTGAGCTTGAATCACTAAAACAAAGCTTGAATCTGAGTTTCCCTTCTTCATATGCTGCCTGAAGAGGTTTGCATATTCTTGGCCTAAACTATTGAAGTGAAGGGGGTTCAGTGGAAGCAAACTACGTGAGAAAGTCCCTTGCTTCTAAATTGTCCTAAAAATATACACATTTAATACAGAGAACTGTGGCTCCTTAGACCTGTCATTTTAAAAGTGCTCTTATTTCTGTACTGCTTCTAGGTGGCTCTGGAGAGGGAGCCTCTTCAAGAATCTTCAAAGAGGAAGCAGCCAAGCCAAAAAAAATTTTGAAATGGCAGGTCTGTCCAGAATGTCTGTGGTCTAATGAAATCTGTAGATTGAGATACTTTGCTTTGTACAGTCCTGTCCAATAATATCAGCTTTCAGTTAATGGACGTGCCTCTCAGGGGAGGTCATAATGGGAACACCAGCTGGATTTGGCAGTGGAGTACGAACAAGCATTTCTAAAGTGTAGTATTAAATAGTACCTTTGCCTTTCTTGCTTATAGATGGGAATTTTCAGGGTTCAAAAATAAAATTAAGAAGACAGTAATAGAGTTGGCTTGTCAATTTGGATTTTACTGACTTCCATAGCTCTAAGCATTACTATACCACAAATAATATTTAACATGCTGAAAGTACATCACTGTGCCCAGTGGATATTTATTCACATCACAGAGTTTGGCTCAGTTCACCACACTTGGCAGTCTTTAGTCAAAAAAGGCCAAGAACTGGAATAGCAGAAGGGTTGCAGGTCAAGATTTGCTCACTGGCAAAGTTTAGTGGGGAAGACTGTGCAGTGCCTGTCTATGTTACACTATGCTCTCCTGTTGTCAGTCCTTTATTTTCATGAATACAAAAATCATCCCAAATGTAAAATATATATTATGTGTGAATGTCTATATTGTATTTGATGGACATTTCCTTGCAGATGCCAGATATTGAAGTTCTTATATGGTCCCGGTGAGGGGATCATTCACAAAGCAAGGTGCCAGTTATTACAGCCACCTTTCATGGCACTTCATGGGGGTTTCTTTTGTTGATTAAGCTAAAATAGCATATGTAGTCTTTTACATGTCTAGCTGGGGCTATGGAAATTCATATTAGAATTAGATACAATTCAATACATAAGCAGAAAGTAGATTTCTACTTTAGAGATATGTGATGTACCTGAAATAAATTGTTTTCTCTTACTGCTTAAAAAAGGATGCTTTAAGAAGAGCTTCACTAAAAGGATAGATCTAAAATTACCTCATTTATGAAGGTGTGGGAGGTGGATTTTGAATAAAATCAATAATTTTCCAAGGCAAATACTAGACTCTTAAGGGGAGTGACCAGATAACTGTGCCATCAGCTGTAATGATATCAACAGCCTGATGCTATAATTACTCTAGCTTGAAGAAATAACTCTCTTTACCAAATCTGCAAACATTTGTAGGTTATGCAACACAAGAAACTGATTGGTCCTTGCTATCATTATTAAAATTATCCTATGTCTTGCTGAAGACAAGATTGGAGGGGTTGTGTTTATCAGTGAAAGACATTTACATTGACACTGACTGACAATGTCCTATTGAGCTTCCCTGAAAAGTTCATTGTGACATTTATTCACGCCTAATTATCCCCTATTCATACCTATTAATCCCCTCTTGGGATTAATATATCATTTTATCAAACTAATGCAACCTTAGTATAAAAAGATGTAAATTCAATATGATACCTGGATATTTTAATTAATCTTCCTAAACTGAACATGCCATTCCAAATTTATAACTATCAAGCTTAAACTCCCTCTGGAATTCTCAGGATATTAATTGGCTATTTTACTAGTGAATCTTTTCCTTGTTGTTCAAGTAGTTCCTAGAAGCCCTGTTGACCCTGATGGTGGGTAATGTAAGAGGAAAATCTGTATTTTAATACACTTAGGGAGTAAATAATACACCAGATTTAAGTGTAAATAATATACTAATATTTAACATAGCTTGGGTAAATTGCAGCAAGAGTTTGTGATATATCTCATCAATTCTTTATTTAAGGTTCTTTCCTTTGCGCTGGAACTTTTTACGTAGGTGAGAAAACTACAAAGAACATTGCTAACAGTTGTGTTACAAAAATACAGCATTTTCAGAACTATTGAAAGCATACTTCAAGTACAGCTCCAAAGAGATTTTTGGACTCGGCCTATTGTACCTTTACATCTCGTACATGAAGTACTCTTTGTATAAGAGATTCTTCTCACTATCCAATCCATTATTGCCCAGTTTTTTCACTTGTGTGCCTTGCTTTTTATCCAGATTATATCAGTAGATTAAAGAACTATGTAGATACTACTCTTCTTCACAAATATGTTATTTTTATGCAAGTTTTCTCTATTTCTTATCTGTTTTCAAATAACTAAAATCCTTGAGTGCCACAAGGAAGTTTAAATGTTCCTCTTACAAATCTTGTCTGTTTTAATAGGATTTTTGTCAGTGATATGATTTGCATAGAGAATAATTTACTGCCTGATCATATTCCATGAGCTTTATAAAACACAGGTTTTACAGGTAAAATAAACTTAATAGGTAAAATGATGTTTATGGGCAACAGTTCTCAGGTAAACTGGTGCTGTTCTCTCTTTCATCACAGTCTATGTCTGCACTGAGAATTAGTCCAACACAATAGCTGCAGATCCTGCAGCTTTAGAAGGTAAAAATGATTCTTTTGTTTCAGTCTTGCTTTACTGCATGTCCATTGTCTATGAACTTGTGATTCAACAAACTGTCAGGATGATATTGGTTTCCTTAAGTTTTTTGATTAGCAGAATAGAAATTGAATTTTTAATATTTGAAGCAAATGTCTCCAAATTGTGATTAAGAATGCCTGAAATGGAAAAGATGCCTATTTCAAACATACTCCTTCAGTGTAGCGGAGCAAGAAGACAGATTTAAGGAAAACAGGGTTTTTCATATAAAACAATGACATTTTTTGGGGTTTTTTTTTTGGCATCCTTAGTTTCTATAAGAAAAGACAGTACCATTTGTAAGAGATGGTTTCTTAGAGGATGAGACATCCAGAATTTAGCCATGTTTAGGAGGACAATGACATGTCACATAAGATATTTTGTGGGCAGGATTACTTTGAGCTCCTGTTCTTGATATGATAGAGCTGAAAATAATATGTCATTTGAGAGGTATCAGGCAATATCAAGGGATATATGACAATGTACAGTGAAAAGCAAATGTGTCCCTTCAGTGATGTTTCAGTGCATGACCACTACTATAACATTTAATTTCCCTACACAGTGTTTCAGATGACAGCAACTATTTTGTTAATATATTTTGGGTCCTGATTATAATATCTTACCAATGTGTCCTGAATGCCGCCACCAATATACTTGCACTTTCAACATGGAAGAGGGAAAAAAATACAAACCTTTTACCTTGTTTTCTAGACAGCTGTTTGTTGGTGGTGTACCATCTTCCATTAGGAGAGGATGTCTCTTTCATTCCAGTGTGAAAGTTCGACTCCTAATCTTTCTCCAATCGTAATAAGAACAAACACCTTGCTCCTTACTTGTACACTGTCATTTGGTGTTAATGTATGAGGCTCGAGTGCTATGAAGTATAATTTTTCTAATTGCTCACACTGTGAAAAAACATCTTTAACACTCTTCAGCTATACATATAGACAGCTTTTCTATAATTTAAACAGATTTCTGTTTTCTGAAGTGCACATAAAGCAGAGAAAAGCAGTCAGGAAAAGTATGTAATGAAGCCAGATTTCAGAGCCTACCTATTTTTGAATATCAGATGACAGTGAAAGAGTTGTGGCAAAAAAACCCCCACATTACTTCTGGACACAGTTTTAATTTTCTTTGATGGAAAGCAGTAAGCAGTAGTTAATTTGGAAAAAAGGCTGATAGAAATGAGCAGAAAGGGGCCAAATTTTGAGTTTGTTTTTCTTGTAAGTTCATTTGAAAGCTTTTCAGTTCAATAGACTTTAAATTTGCAATGATGTACTTGAAAACTGAATTAATCTCTGGAACTCTGTCTGTTCTCTGATGCTTTAAGTTGTGGTCGAGAGATGTTTGGTTTTTTTAACTGAAACACAATTTAATTGCAATTTTATGCACAAAGAGCAATAATTTTCTTCCTGACTGACAAGTTCTAAATGGCTGTCACTTATAAAGTACATAACTATCACTTTCAGGTAGTTTTGTTTGAGTTACGTGAGCATTGCATATTCTTGTGAAAGTTGCAGAAAAAATTACATTTGCCTTAAAAAACATGTACTTCTGTCATGGTGAGGGAAGGGATATAAGACAATGTCACATTGCTAAATTCATTTCACTGAGTGAACCAAGCAAGGGACAGGTGATACCAAGGAAAGATTTTCACATTGCAGACATAAATTTGAAAAAATTTCAAATTACTTCTTTTTGCTGCCTTCAAATTGCAAACAAAAATATATTGTACAAGCACATTTTATTGAAGCCTGTATTTCCCAACACCAATACCTTGGTTAATAAAACTGTGCATATGCTGTACTTCTGCAAAATTGAAGTATAGCAAAACTTTATTGTGAGCTACTTATTTTTTAAGAAAGAATGTTCATATCAGTATTGTGTGAAGAATTATAATTAAACTGTTCAGCTCCTTTCTCAGGTCTCTAGTTGAAAAATAAAAAGGAATGCTGGAATTTTCTTGATACTCTCCACCTTTAAATTTTAACATAGACAATATATTTTTCCTTTTCGACGACTTTAAAAGAAATGTAGAGAGACTAAGTAATTATTGGGAAGTAATAGAAGATGACTTATAAGATTTTTGTCCTATTCTGTGGTACTTTGCTCAGGTTGTATGAAAATATTTGGGAAATGGCATGGTAAATTAAGGTCCTGGCACACTGGATTAAAACCTGTGCAAGTAATTCTCCTTATGTGAACAATCACTTTGGCTTCTTCAGTCAAATAATGAGCCTATTTTAAAATTCACAGAAGGAAATCTTAGAGCTTCCAGCATTAGGCTAAAAATAATTGTCACTGTGAAAAGAAAAGTTGAGAAAAATTGGTTTTCTGTATTGCAAATACATGACTTTTTTGGAAGTTAAATTTTGTAGCACATTTCTCATATTTCATAGTGTGCATTGTTGTGAAAGTTTTAGGCTTCTGAGATTAGATGTCATCCAGCATGGGGTCTTCTTTTTATTACTCATTTTATCATGTAGGTAATCTAGAGATAATCCAGAGCAGGAGATCACTTGTAGGTGTTGTAGATGTATTGACACAGCCACAGTTTTGAAAAGGTCAACAGGATAAAACAGACAAAAGGTGTGATCTTCATTTGATACGTGGAGTACAGGGGCACAGAAAATGCAAGTTGAAGCCAAAATTTCAGCCATGATGCCAAAGTGATATATGTTCTAATTTTCTGGTATCAAGTGCTGTGGGTAAAAATATTTATAATATTGTGAGTGACTCTCTTAAACCTATTTTTCATTTGAAATTATATATTCTCTCATGGAACATACCACTTTCCACAGATAATTTTATAATGTGAGTTCATGAATTTTTTGTAAAGCAGAGGTCAGATTCAGCAGTTAGATGTACCATCAAAATTCAGGTTATTTTGCATATAGATGTAACACTAATTTTTTAATTGTTATCTGGATCTGTCTTAAATGACAAAAAAATTTACAGCTTTATTGTATTCTGTGTTTCCAGGAATTAAAATCTTTTCCTGAATGCTTAATTTTTCAAGTTTGCTAAGTTGAATGGATCTGTCATTCCCAACTCCAAAGAGCTGGGAGGTGTTGAATTTATGTTGAATTTTTAACAGAGATTAATATTGTTTCATGTTCTGTGAGACGAATATCTGCACAGCTGGCCTCTGTGTTACTTCTATCATTGCTTGTTCAGCCTCACAGTTCAAATTAATCAGAATTTCTGAATCTATAAGGAAAGGGATTTCATGTGTCTACAAAACAGTTGTTTTTTAGGAGTAAAGCTCTCTAACTAGTCTATTTTATTAAAAGTAATTGGAATAAAAACCTGCCTTTCTTTATGGTAAGAAACCTGAATTTCCCCAAATTATCTAAGTTTTTATAAGCCTAAGAAAAAGAAATGGTTTATGCAACTGAGCTTGAAATCACTACTTTTTTGTATTTCATCCCAAATTTAGAAGAAAGATAAATATGATAGGGACAAGAAGTTTTTAACTACATCTGACTGCTTTAAGAAGCTGTTTGATTATTTTTGACCTTGCGTCTTTTTAGTAAGTAGGTAATAAAATATATATGTACATTCATCTCGCAGACCGTGAGTTGGCATTTTGGATGTAGTGTGTGTGTTAACCATAAAATCTCTGTTTGCTTGAAAAGATGAATGGCCTTGAAGCTGTTCACCATCTTGAATTAAAATCCTGGAGAATATTTGCTGTGTAATTTTATGTGTTAAACTTTAAAATGGTTCATTTGAACAGTCACTGAAAGAATTCGGAGATCCTGAGACAGTCCTTGACAACACCCTTGGGACTCTTTATTGGTAGAAGAACCTGCTATAGAACCCACTGGCTGTGGATTTGCTCCTGCCTTTTGGTGGTCCAGTGAGAATTTTAATGACATGAGAGTTATAATCCCATGCCAAAATGCTGAATAAAAGTATCCCAAGGGGTTGTTTATCTTCTCCTCCTCAAACACAAAGCATTCAAAATTCACTCCACCTCTGTAAGGAAAATGTATTCCTCTTGCTGTTAAGATTCTTGCAAAATTCTTGGCTTTGTGGCATCCTCTTTGAGAAGACATCAAAAGAAAAGGATGCAATTATTATAATACACAACACAATCTGCCATCCAAATCTGTAGACATTCAGTATGTCAATTGTCTTCTCATCAGCATATAGTGATGCCATTGACATTACAGATAAATACAAAAAAGAATATAAAGAAACTTAAATGGTTTCCTTAAAAAATTAATCTGGAACTGTTTCTTCTTTGAAACCATACCTCCTGCTGAGAAAAAGCAAGTTCCTTAAAATGTCAAGCCACTGGACAATATTTTTCTCTATTCGCAGGAGTTTTAAAAGCCCTTTCTTTCCCTTGCTTGTAAGAAAACTGCTTGTGAGTTGACATACTATATTTTGTTTTTTCATCAAGAATATAACACATCCTAACTTAAGTAAGCAAAGTAAACTTGAGTTATTCCTCAGCTTTGAATGCTTTGTATTAACTGACCAACTTAAGAAATTTCATCATCATATTTTTCCTATTCTCAATGGTCATTTTATAAAATGAAAACAAATAAGTCTTGCAGTGCCACATAAACTGGAGCAGTATTTGCCCAAAATAAATTTAAATGTTGCTGTTGTAACTGTTATTTTCTGGCTGTATAGTCATCAGAATGGCAGCATGATATTTACCTAACAGACCTATAAGTCACTATTCAGCAACAGTGTATTATGGAAAACTTGCAGATGCCAAAGCTGTTTTGCTTTTAAAGTTCTTGCCGTTTTTCAGTGTTTGTTTTGGGTTGAGCACTTCACTTTCACCCAAGGTTAAGATAAATCTGCTTTTGTTCATTGTGAAAAGGAGATGCTCATGTTCATGTAAGATGCTCTTAATGATTTAGATTTGTGTGAAATACAAGCAGGAAGGGGAGAAAAAAACTTCCTCTTTCCCTGCGGCATTTCAGGACATCAGGTAAAGCAGCAATATGGATGGTACACACTAACTTAGTAGGATTTAAAGCCTCTGCCCTCCACATTCTTGTCTAGTGCCCCTTTGAACTCAAAACAAGCAAACAATCCCCCCCATGACAGTTAACAGGAATAGCCTCAGATTCAGTAGGCCTGCTAAGCTTCTACTTTACTGCAGTTTTGAAACAGGAAAAGACAAGAAGGCGCTCCATGAAAGACCATATTCTTTCAGCCACTCTAGTCAGAGAACAAAGGAAACCTCCTTTTTGTCTAATAAAGACTGAAGGGAAGAAAGAGACAATGTCGCTGTTAGAACTCTCTCACTAATTGCCTGGAAAGTAAGAAAAAAAACCCAGACAGTCACTGTTAAGGGGATAAAAAAATCTTAGGAAGATAATGAGGACATAAAAAATATTTTATAATCATGCTCACTGAAGGAACCTGGCCCTCTGACATCTCTCAGTGTCTCTTGCACTATAAGGGAGAGTTAAGGGACAGCTTCATAGAAAGAAAACTGTGCTGTAATTGTATTTATTGAGAAAGTAAATACATTCCTGCACAGCAGAGGATGTTAGACAGGACGACATTTATCATGCCGTGATACTTTGTCTTTTCTGCTGTAATTTTAGTTCCCTTCTCATATTTGAAGGGGAAAATTCCGCCAATATTACAATATATTACAACTTCCACCATTCTTGCAATGGTACCTGCTGAATACTCTGGAAGAGACTTTCTGAATAAATGAGAACTCTTAAATGAGTTATATCAACATTTTGCTTTGGGGAAATGAATGTAATGAGAGCAATAAAATAACCTCAGATACACTTTGGGAGGCTTATATCAGCAGTATTCAGTTTTCATGCAACAGTGAAAAAACAATCTGCTTTCCAACGACTTCCCCTATTATCAGTCTGCAGTGATGACAGCTGTAGCCAGCTGAAATCTTTTCTTCTTAGTGTCCTGATCCAGCTGTTTATGTAGGCTGCTGGATTTGTGTAAAGAAAACTAAGACAGAAAAACGTGAAAGATTTTCATCAATCTCAATCTCATGATTCCACTTGAAGATAATGGAGGTCATACAGAATATCAGGCAAGTGCTGGGAGGGACAGGTTTTATAAAGCAAGCATGAGCAAGGAGCTCTCCAGTCTTCACATCATGAAGAACCGTATAATTGACTAATCAAGGAGTCAATATTTGTTTATTTAAAATATCAAACACTGCTAAGGTTTGATCAAAATTTTTGCTTATGTTTCATCCCTTTGATCTCCTCCTCTAGGGAAATAGACTTCCACATTCAACATTTTAACTAAGTGCACAGTCTTTTTACTTTAACACCAAAAAACATATCTTCAAAACTGCAGACTGATTTCTCAGCAGTTGCATAACAGGTTGCCACACAAATGCAGAGAAAACTTTTGTTATGTAAGTGGATATAGATCTTCAAGTTAGCCCATTGACTTCAAGCAGTACTTTGTGACTTCCCTAATGGTACAAAGATGGGACAAACAGTGGTAAATTGATCAATAGGCCAGAAAAGACTTTTTGTATTTTCTTGCCTTTCTTTAATTTCAGCATAGTATAAATGGGTAAATTTTATCTATTATAAAATTCCTGCTTCTGCCATAGTGATTATTTAGGTTTACTATCTGAGCCTTACTGTTGATGAATCCAAAGTGAACAAGTTGTTTACAGTTGCATGTTCTACATCCCTTGAAACCTTTCTAAAGAATTTTTAATGAAAAATATGAAGCTTGATGTGTGCATTTTATAACTGATTTTGGTGATAACAGCATTGGGCCATAGTGCATATGACCATGGGTAAATTGTGTAATCGTGTGATACACAACTTTATTATGCACCTTTGACTTTTTCACCCACCCTCCACCTATGAATCTCTATCTCCCAGGGCTTCCTCTTCAAAACTTGAAGCAGGTTCAATTTGAAGCACAGCTGCCAACCATTAAAATAAAAACAATTAGGCTTCCTTTAGAGTCCTCCTTTCCTCATTCACTGGAGGTGGGATTTCATCTCAAATTATACCCACCCAGTGTAAGGAAGGGAAGAATCAGTCCAATGACAGCTTGCTTAGATGTTCAAATGTCATGTCTCTAAATGTGGTTAGCCCATGAGTCCACTAGGTTACAAACTGAAGTCTCAACCACCAGGAGCGGATGATTCCCAGATTTCTAATATAACCAGGAATATTCTTCTAACAGATGGCACTACTCAGATATATGATTTCCAAGCATAATGGACTTATGTAAAAAGATAAAGATATTTTTTTAAAGTACTGAAAATACTACTGGAATAGCCAGCTTTCTGCAGACAGGAAAATTCAAACTGTACTGTCAATCAGTATATTTTGAAAATCCTTCCACTTAATGCTTTGAAGGTGTTCTGTACCACAATGCACCGCAGTATTGTGTGTTCCATAGCTATTATATATAAGATTTTGCTGGCAATTAAATGTCATGGAGTTTTAATTTTGTAGTGGGGCAGCTATATTGAACTTGGATATGTGTTTATGTTACAGAAATCTATTTGTGTTTCTCCAAAAGAAATACGTAGTTTATGTTAATAAATGAATTCAAATTATCAGAATAAACATTATGTTAATTAAGAGGTCATAACAATTCATGTGCTTATACAGAAATAAGTAGACATTTGCCAGTGATTTTGCTTAAAATGTATGATCAGGTTAAGCTAGGGAACAAACCTTTCACTGTAATTGCAACCTATTTTTGATATAACTGAATGTATTTACTACTTTCTCATATTTCATTTCTGACTGCCATTTTCAAAGGTAAAAAGAACAGACTAACTGCGTATGGCGTTTTTAAAACTTTTTTTCATGACCAAACCCCGTTTTAGTGTGGACATTATCTCCTTATTATTGTTTTTAAAGTCTATATGAAGTGGATTTGAGGAATTTCTAGAAATCCCTGCATATTCTGTCAAGCCAAAGTTTGCTCCATTTTAAAACATTATACTTTAAGGAACTTCATGGCTAGAGAGAGAAAAAAACCCATTTTTAACAAATTATGAAAAGCATACACTCTACATGGAAATATGTGTATTTGTACAGATAAAACTGTATAAAAGCTTATAGCAATTCTAGGAATGTACTTGGCAGCAGCATAATAAAAAATAATTTTTACTCCAAACATTCTTCCAAAATTAAATTTTTCACTAAGGGACAATAATCCTTCTAGAAAGTGGGTCTTGTAACTACAATAAATCTACATACTTTTCATTCTCAGGTCCACGCCTGTATCCTCAGAAACAGATACTGTCTAAAACTGGACCAATTTAGAAACACAACTAGACACTTATTTTTTGCTTTGCCTAACTTTTTGTGATGTCATATTTCTAAATATTAGTTCATTTTAAAATAATGTTTTGTATGTAGCACATGCACAGCACATACTACAGCAGATGTCTGTAAAGCACGAGTTTCTTCTGCCTCTATAGAAATTCCACATGTTTTTAAAAAAAGAGAATAAAATTTTGTAGGGTTTTTTTTCAGTAGCAAGGACTCTTTGTTGTACTCTATGGGCAATCCCACATAAATATGGAAAAAATGGCAATTGCAGCTGGACTGAGCTTCCAGGTGAATAGCTTAGCCAGCTGCAAAGTCATGACCTCATCTGGTTTCCAAGGTCTTTGTATGACTGATTCTTGTCTGTAGAATGTTTTTTAATCCCTTAAACCATAAAAAATTTAAAAACCACCCAAAACACCAGTATATCATCACTGGATGAATACCTTGTTTGTTACATAAAATAGTTATGTAGTATGTCTTAAATGAAAAGTAAATTCACCTTGACATATAAATAGAATTCTTACAGACCTGATGGAAAAAGAATTTGGAGAAATAGCAGTATTAAGCATGCCATATGCAGAAAGGATTGCATTGAAAGAATTCTAATGTGTCCTGAAGTTTGTCTGGTAAATAATTAAAAAGAAAAGGTATAGTAACAACAATGTAAAAAACCAAGAAGTTATAATCTCTAGCTCCATGAACCTGACTGTGCAGTGACCTTCATGATTCTAACTGAAATCAAAATATTTTGCTTTTTTTCATCCACATGCAATAGCTTTAGTAGCAACAATGTAGACAGACTTGTAGTCTTGCTAAATAAAGAAATGTGTGAATAATATGGTTACTTGACTTTGACCAAGAAACTCGGAGTTAGGGCTACCAGTAAATGCTAAAGATCTGATTTTGTTTGTTATACTCTCATTTAAATAAGACACAGCAATGAAGCTTATGGACTGCAGGAAAGGACCAATGGTCTAAGTTTGCATGGCTTTTTGAGTCCACCAGTCAGGAAATTATGTACACTCTAAGAAAACTAGAAAAAGATTTCTCAAGATTTAAGTTTTGCAATTCATGCCTTAAGTACTATTTCAAATGGGTACTACTGCTGTTCAATCTGAGAGAAAAAGGATAATGTACGATCCACAACATACTGAAAAACTTGGACAGCTTGCCATTTTGCAGAATTAATTATCAGCAGAAACTGTGCACCGCTGAAGCCAAGCGCATTCACGATCCAGAGATGTGTTTTTGAGTTTTTCAGTATTTTGTGGTGGTCAGACACACTTACTCTAGTCTATTACCTTAAAGACAGAGAGAGTGTACCGTGTGGTATCCCAAAGGATATATAACTCCAAAGTCTAAAAAATTATTTAAAAGCTTTTACTTTAGCATAGATTAATTTATGATATCCATACATAGAGTTCTCAATAAGTACTTTGCAGTGCTGTAAACTTTGGCAATAAATTTATTATAATTTGTGACATCATGAAACACTACAAAATTATTGTGAAAGAGCTGGAAAATGAGAATGTTGGAATTGTAGAATCAAAGAATGTCTGTTCTTTCAATTTCTTAAGCTTTGAGTTAGGCTCACAAGTCTCCTTATTATTAGCAGATCTGTGAAGCTGAATCGAGTCTCATCTCATTTACTGCACACAAAACTGGGAAAATGCTCTGATAGCCTGGCTTTCTTTAGTCTCTACTTTATCATTTTAATTTTGATCCTATAGAAGTAGAAAGAAATCAAGATGAGACAGTAAGCTTTTTTAACAGTGTTGATGTTGCAGGTTGATTTGCTGTCCCAAGCAATTCAGAAATACTTCTGTAAAAATGCAAGTTATGTTTAATAAAGATTAATGCTAAGTTATTTATCCTTCTAAAATATTTAATACAGCAAAACTGAATGGCACAACATCTAGTGACTGGAGCCTGAATTGCATGTGAAGTTAATGATAGTTCTTATCTCATATGCACTTTGCAGTGTAAAACAGCAATGCTGATACATTAATTTTGAAGGGAGTAAGATAAAGGTTCTGGAACAGTGTGAAATGTTTAATTGCACATGTATCAAAAGTAAATTTTGCCATGAAGTCATGGACCCTGAAGAAATAATTGACAGTTTGAACAGTCACTTCACAAATTCCTTGTCAGAGGATTATACCCATACATGCTAATAAGAAACAAGAGGTTAAGATCTGGTTGAAATGAAGAAACATGATTAAAAATCCCACAGGTTTTATTATTGAGAACAGAAGTAATTCAGGGTCTTTTTTCCCTTTCTACTGAGATTCATCTCTCTAAGAGGAAAAAAAAATCTTTCGTGTAAGGGTGCAGATAAAGTATCAGTAGAAATAACTTGAAAACTGACTTAGGCACAGCTATCAAAGGACTTTATGCTGTATGATAGAATCAAAATAAACAAAATATCAATTTGTAAAGGCAACAGCCCATTCTTTGTAACAGCGTCAAACTTTCAAATAGGCCTCTCTTCCACCGCAAAAATTGTTGGTACTGCTTTTATATACAGGTTTCCTTTTTATGCAGCTTATGCACTATGAATTGTTGGGTTTGAAATCTTACATAGTAAAAAAGTGGCATGCAGGGATATTCCAAAACAGTTCTGAAAATGTCTGTTACCTTTAGTATATTTCCACTTTTAGGGAGGCTTAGAGCCGCAGACAAGTATTCCCAGTGTGAGAAGTGTAGGTCCCTTGGAAGATAAAATTACTGAAAGACAACTGGGCCCCTGTCTGTGCTGCAACTGCTTCATTGCACCAACTGAAGTTTTGAATTGCCTTATTGAAAGAAATCAACTTTTAAAATTACATTCTGACATTCAGTGGTAAAGCAAGTGGATGATGAAGAAGCAGTAAGTTTTAGTGTGAAATCACAAAAAAATCAGTAATTCTTTCATATATGTTGAATTCCATCACTCTGAAAAGCCTACATTTAAAACTTTCTAAAACATATTTTTCTTAGTGAAATTTTCCAACTCTTATTTCAGAAAATTTTATATCATTGATACATATTTAATTAGGGATTAAAAAACCAGAAGAGCAACAAGTAGGAAACAATCAAAGCCTCTTTCTAGAACGTAAGAAGTGAGTTGTGAAAACTGCAGAATTAAATTAAATTAAATATTTACTTTTATTTTTAATCTCTACATGATACATAACCTATTTCTGAGGTTGAAAACTTATGGCAAATAAATGTAGGTATCTCCATGTTGAAACAACAAATTATTAAGAAATGAGTTCATCAATCCAGAATGCAGGATGAAGTGTTGGTTACTTTTGCTGTCATAGACTATATCATGTGCCAGATGTGAACAACTTCTTAAATTATCTTCATGATGCACTCGGTGTGTATATGACAAATGCAAAGAATGAATAGATTATTGTTATTTCAGCAAAAGCTTCTGAATTGAGGAACTGTTGAGAAGAAACCTTTGAAACTGAGGTAAGCATTACTTTGCTTTCCTGTATGACAAAGAAAATTGGTAATCAAGTTCTGAAAAAACCCCAAACTCTCTAACCCACATGGAAGACCGTTGGCATTTAAGAGCCCTCTGGAATCTACAAGACTCTATTTTCCTCTCGTGCTGTTTAAAAAGCTCCATCTGATTGACACTGAGTACCCTGTATTTGTGTTGGCTTTGCATGGTCTTGAATGCATGGCACATCTCATTTCCCAATCACTCTTGGCAAAACGTACATTTTGTTGTCACATCTCAGTCTTGTATGTGACAACACAAAAAATTAGAAATATTCTTTTCTTGTGTACCTGCTCAGAAATAGGAGCAGACATATGAAGCATTGGTAGCTCTTGCTAATAGGCCAACTATAACACAGAGTGAGACTCAAAGTAATGTCTGGCTACCTAATTAACCTCCCTTCACTATCCAAATTTGAAGCAAAAAGTAAAATTAACAAATGATTTAGGTCAGGTAAGCCTTATTAGTCTTTTAGTATAGGTCAGGTACAGCTGGCTAATTGTGAGAAATGCACTTTAATTGCTGTCAGTCTAGTTAGATAGCTGTGTGATAAACCAACTTTTCTTTTATTACACTTCCACGCTTTAATGCCAGGCTATTTAAGCACCAGTTCCCATCATTGGCGCTTGTGTGATCAGACATTTCTCTCTCTGGATCAATTTAAGATTTTAAAAAAGAAGAGTGGTATTAATCAAGTCAACTGGCAACAATCATATTATCAGAGAAAATTCTATTTCTGGTCAATATATGCTGTAAAGTAAAGCTTTACAACCCCTTTCTATTTTTGCAGGCAGGCCCCTGTTTCAGATAGAAGGAACACCTGCTGATCCAAGATGCAAATACTAAAGAGTTGCTTCAAACCAGGTAGACATGGAAGTGCTGATTTTTTACTCCGCATTGTCACTGGGAAGAAAAAGGAGTAGCTGCAAGTGCCATTAGAGCTGAAGTGAGGAGCAGTTTGAAGGGATACAAGAACCATGAAGAAGATAGCTTCACCCAAAACCTATCAGGGAAAGGAAATATGTAATTAACAGATGGGTTAATGTGTGCTAATAGATTTGATCTGATAAAGGAGACCAAGAGCAGCAACTGAAATCAAGGAGTTGGTATGGGTTGAGAGATTCTTGTGCCCAGTAAGTCTTGTTTCTTAAGTGTTAACAGCTGTTTATTCTTAGCTTTCACATTATGTTTGGCATTTGGTATGATTTTCCTTGAAGTGGGAGCCTCATCCTGCTTTTATAGTTACAAAGAAAGCTAGAAATTAGATAATTAGGTTTTAAATCCCATCTGTTTTTGAAAGGAACCTAGATGTGTCACTGCCTCAGCTAAAGGTGCCGTCAAGCTCTCCTACTGCATCCACAAGCAGGTACAGCTAATGTAACAATCTATTTATATATATGCATACATACATATATATGCATGTCAGGGCTCAGGCAAAGATTTTAGTGTGCTTTGTTTTGGCCTTGGCATCCTAGTCAAGCCTGACAACAGGATTGCTAGCTGAAGCCAGGTTTAATATGTATCTCTTTTAATATTTTCATAATAGAAGGGATAAAGACTGACAAAAGAATACAACAATATGTGTGAAATTAATAGCTAATTTTGTGGTTTGGATACAAGTCTCCAAAATGGTCAATACTTGTGATACTGGTGCATCTCTGTGTTCCTGTAGGGTGACTGTTGAGTGCTGATTTTTAATCTGCTGTGAGTTTGCTGCCTATAGAAAGCTGCTGCTATTTTGCGTTCAGTTCAGGTGCAGTCTGTCCTTGCTGAAGACAGGTTCTTCTTCCTTTTGTTCTTTGGTCTTGCTTTGTTCCCTTAGTCTTAAATATGGAAATACGTTTTTTTCTTGGAAAAGGGCAGGCATAGTACTTTACTAGTCTAGTAGTTAGATAATAATTTTATTGCTAACAAAATGGCCTTTGTATTTCTGCAAAGGTAAGATGTTAAATGTGGGCACAGAACTATTTTTCTTTTTCATGTATGTATCTTACTGAGAAAAATTCTCCTCTTTTGGTACTGTTTTGACTACTACATATGTAAAAATCCTCCATATCAAATAAGTTCCTTGCAAGTTATACTTTATCTCATCTAAGCGAACAAAAATCTACCTGTTTTATAAGGGAAATTTTGTGGTTGTTTACAATCAATTAGAAGCATTTTGTGGTTTTTATCTTTCTTATGAGTTTATAATGTATTTCTAGTAACTTACATTATCAGTTTTTGATAATAGCTACAGTAGTTATTGGTCAACTAAGTATAAATATTGAGATTGCTGTTAAAAGATTTTGTCCTCTTGAAATCTGATAAGCAAGTAAAGTTATGGAATTAAGATACCAGAAATAAGAAAATATTCAGACACTTTACTCCTATTCTAGCACCATACACATAATACTTGTCTAAGTAAATATTTCACAGTGAAGTTTAAACTTCTTAAAAGGACTGTAAGTTAAGCATGTGCTTTGAAGGGTATTGAAGCCTTAGTTTGTTAAAGATTTTTCCCAGTTCTAAAGTAGAATACATTTCACATGATTAGAGAATTTTTTCTTCAACCTGGTATTTTGTCCCTTATTGCCTACTGTATCGCACTAATTTTTAAAAGACATGTTAGATACAAAATTATTTATTTACAGTTCTATGCCTCCCAAGTCAATGTAATGTTCTGCAGAACTGGGTTTATTGTCACTGTCAGGTTCTAATTTGATCACATAGTAAATTAATTTATCCCTACAGTTGTTAAAATAAAACAAATTTACAAAGCCATTTTAGCCTGGAATATTCTATTAAACCTGTCTCATGGCTTTATTGCTTAAAAATATCTTTCAAGCAGACAGTTAAAAATGAAGTTGTCCTTTTTGTTTTCATTTAGAATTAAAAATATGTATTCTGTCTGTGAGTGGAGTCTTCAGCAGGTCACAGTGATAGGCTAATGCTCTGGGACAGATAATGTACTTGAAAATGTCAACCCTAATGGAAAAAAGAAAACTCAAAAAAGCAAAAGTTGACCAGAGGTGCTGTGAGGGGTCTTATCCTCTCCAAGCTCTTCTACAGCAGCGAGACATGAGGTAGGAGCATCATGTTGCTCTCAGGAGTCTGTTCTGCCACTGCACTGCCATTCATTGGTCATAAACCTCCATGTAAACAGCATAATGTCAGTTCTTTTTGCCAGCCTAAGATAACAGTTTTTTATTACTGGAACTCTGCTGGAAAGCTTTTCTTTCCTTCTTCCTTAACAGTCTGAAATGTTACAGGATCTAGTTTAAAACTTATTAAAGTTTTGCAGCAGGAGATATGACCTGAGTCTCCCTGGTGGTTCTGGTAAAGCCTTTCTCACTCAGCTGTTCAAAAGGTTCAAAAATATATTTTTTCCCTCTCCCTCATTGCTTGTCAATCAGAAGCAAAAGGGATTAGCAAAAACAGCAACATCCTCCATCAAAATTGGAATTTGAATCTCGCATTGGTTGCTAAAGTTTTCAAATCTGTATTGTTACAAACTTCTCTAACTTTACTCTGTGAAGTAAATGCCTTCATTATCTGACGTCGAGAGAAAGTCAGTCTGCATTACAGTAAATAACTGTCTCCTTGGTCCAGCTGGACTCTCTTATGTTAGTGAAAAGGTAGTTTGCCAGACAGTTTGAGAAGTGAGAAGCCTTGGGAAGCTGTTCTTTCTTGTACATGTGACTGTATTTGTGTAACAGCGTCCTGTGTCATGCCCTGCTTGCCTTTGAAACAAAGCCACTCTTCTTATCAAAAGGTTTCATGAGAGGTGAATTCTCACAAAGGCCAATCCATTTATAATCCTAATGTGAGCTTAGTACAGGTAATAACGTCTAAAATTTTGGCCACAATGTGACATTTCAGCCTTGTGTCTCTTGAGGACAGGTCATCAGTCCACTGACCTGAACTGAAAGTACAGTTTTGGGTGAAGACAGGAAGTTAATCTCTGACAGTTGTTCTGGACAAAAAAGGATAATATCTGCTTTGATTAGTGACAATCAGGAGATTTACAAAAAAATGACACTATGGGAATGTTGTTTACCCATTAAAATATTAAACAGAAATATTCAGGTACCATGCAACACTTGCCCATCTTGTTACTAATACAACTGTCTGAATAGTGTTAATCGAGTATGGCTTTTAAAATTCTTAGACATTTCACAAACTGCATAAAGCAAGCATTGTGAAACAAAAATGATATTGCACAAATACTTTATTGTTCATCACTGTAATTTACGTGGCTTAATTTTAATTTATTTCACAAAACATGATCTTTTACTTTTAACAACCTTGGCTACCTATGAGGTCTTTCAGATTTTGAGGGTCTCTTTAAATCTGACTTTACTCATTTGTCTGGTTGCAAACCAATGAAGACAACAGTGTATTGCTATTGATCACTTTAATCTATGTTTAAGGACCTCATTTAAATTAAATAGTCTTTCCTCAATACAGACAATTCTTGTGTCTGTTATATGAGCAAGTAGAGAAGATGTATAATGGTTTCATTGGTGTAGGCATTGACATAATGTAATTTTTGTTTTCTTTTAAGTTCTTGTTTTCTGTAATTTGTGAGGACATAAAAAGTTGTTCAAAATTATATCACTAGAATACAGTCAACAGTCCACTAACTCAAAATTGAGCCTGGATTGATCATAGGATATAATATCAATTTTCAGAGAGAGGTTTTAAAATGTATGATTAGCTTACTGAACTTTCTGTTTGCAAATGTAAAATCTTTTCCTACCTGCAATGCACACATATACACATGCAGACAAAATAAATTGAATACATGCAAAACAGATGAATAAGAATTGAACAGGCTTATCTGATGTCCTTTACTGCTTCCAAACCAAAGCTTTGAATTCAGTTGCCAAACTGTTGGGGTGTGTTCAGAAAGTAAAATTAAATTTTGGCCTACAGCAAATAGTGTATTTTTTTCTTCCTGCTATTTGTAGGAAAGATATTGCACTAAAATTAACTTAGGTTAGGAGGTGCTACTCCATGCTTTAAAAGTAACAGAAAAATATTTGACTAACTTTTTTTATACACAGATCTAGAGTGCATATGTGAAATAGCTAAAATTCATTGTAGATACAGTAATTTATGTAATTAGTGATCCTTGCATGCAGATAGAGTTTGCATGCATGTATTGTAGGGTAGACAGTGCTGCATGTTCAGTAGATTTTCTCAGCCATCTCCATACTTTTTCCCTTTAAATGGAGAAAATGTTCCTACACTATACCTGGCAGATAACCTTCAGTAGGTTCACCTCTTTTATCAAGTTAGGGAAACAACATGCTTCTAGTGAATTTTACAGTATGTGCACATAACCTGCTTTTCTGTTAATCTGGGACAGGAAAGGTAATCAGAATTCAAATTTGCCAAAACTCACTGTTGGGAGTTGCACTTAAAAGCCCTAAAACTTCTGTACGCCTACACTGTTCTGCCTTTAAAATGGTTGGCAAGTTTAATCACCAACTAGAACCGATTTTGCAGCTCAAATGGGACCAATGCATGGCTACAACTTCTTGTCAGATGTCCCTGTGAACTAAGCTGCTGTAGCTCTGAGTTTTAGCAGAGTGGAGAAGACCCAAATGTGTCTGAAGTTAATGTTTTCAAGTTCTTCTTTCCTAAGCACACATAATTCAAATAGTTCAATTGTAAATAAACAGGCATGGTTAGCTCAGTTCCTCAGTCTGTGCAATATGTGGCAATAACAAAATTATCGGATGTGTTGATCTGATTATAGCAACAAAGTAGATTTCCCATAACATCTTGTTCTGTGCTTGTTTACTGTACTTCCAATTTTTTTTAAGAGGATGGAGCTCATTGAAAGTGGTACAACCTTCCAGGAAAGTACATCTTACTTGAGATATGATAAACTTTGTTAGCTTTGGACTACTTGAGGTCATTATTAATTGTTCCTTGGGTAGTTTACAGAAACAGCTGGGAGCATAAACAGTAGCTTTTTCCAGTAACTTTTAGCAGTTGGCTTTCCTAACATGTTTTTTCATTCTTTTTCCCCAAATGAACCAAAGAGAATAGTATTTGGAAAAGCCCTGATAAATCAATAACTTAGTGCAGTTAGTTACACTTATTTAGTGCAGTTAATATTAAGAGCTTGTAGGAGTTTCTTTGTATTTACTTCTTTATTCCCCCATCAGCCATTAAAGAACATTCTCATTTTCCACATGAAAGCTTCAGGAGCAATTTCACAGCGCAAACCCAACAAACTGAACACCACAAGATTAACTGACTATACTTGCATTTCTAGTTTGGTTCTGCCTGTAGGATTTAAATTTGCACTACCCTTCTGAACAAACATAAACAATTTAACTACATCCCAAATGCTTCATAGTGAAAGTCTGTTCAATTTCTTCCATTTCTAGATTGCACATTCAAAGTAATTTCTCCTAAATTAAATGTTATTTGGTTGTATTAGAATAATCAGGACAACTTCAGATTTTAATAAAGTTATTTTAGACTAAAACAATTGGTAACAATTGGTTTAAAAAAACCCCAAACCAACTAAAGAGTCTCAAGGCACAGGGAATGGAGGTAGTATTATAAACACATATTCATATCCAAGCATCCTACATTTTTCAGCCCTGCTAGAGTATAAACTGGTTTGCAACCTTTATCAGATGGTTCAGATAAATATAAAGGTTTTTTCCCAGAGATTTTAAATATTTTTATATTTAGTAAAACTGATGTAAGACAAGAGCTACTTGACCTTCATTTTTTGAAATAACAGCCTGACTCACAATTACCCTTACAAAGCACCTGTCCTCACATTGTTATTTCTTAGTCCTGCTCTTTATGTAGACCAAATGGGCTTAAATACAACAGTATTGCCCACAATATTTTAAATAACATTTTCCTGTTTAGTAGGACTGGAGAGTTATATCCTCTAATGGTCATTTTATTTGTTTCCAGGTTTTCCATGAATTGACCAATCTCTTCCTTGAACTACATGTTTTTCTAATCCCCACATCAAGGCTTCTTTTTCTAAGTTAACTATCGTGACTTTTAACATCGCATTAGTATTTTTTTGTTTCTGCTGTACTACTTTGATATAGGCAGGATTCAGTTCAAAAGAATGCTATGAAGCCTAATGTGATACCCAGGTCCTGGGAATTCAGCCAGGGGGAATCAATTGGTGATATATTCAAAGGAGAAAAGTGTAATGCAATACTTTCTTTGAATTTACATACACCACAGCAGACTCCTGAGATGTACAAGTAGAGAGCCTCGGCCTAGACTTGGTGGTTGTGTTCAGTAAATTCTTGCTTAAGACTTGAATGCTTTTTGTGTCAGGTTGGACTCCAAGGGTGATGAACCATGCTGTATAGTGGCTTCAAGGCAAGGCTTTCAAGCATTTGTTGTACATCCATGTATTCCATATAATGGGAGTAGGGCAAGGGTGAGACCAGGGAGCATCATGTGTAGTGACACGTATAGACAGAGAATGCTCTGTGTTGTTCGGCTGGCAGGAGCAGGATGTGTTGAAAAAGTCAATGTGTGACTTGCAAGACATCCTTGAGTATGAAGAAAAGCAAAATGTATTGAAAGGCCAATTCTTAATAAAGCATATGGTTATCCTACATAATTCAGTATCCACATTTTGATGAATTATGTTTAAATGACATCTTAGAAAGGATATAGTCTAATCAAAGGATCAAGAAGTAATAATCTTACAGCAATGTTTTAACTGACTAAACAGCTTGATGTAGCTAAACTTATTAGTAACACGATAAGCATGTAGGTAACTAATTGTAGGTACTTAATTATGAAATGTAAACATTAGAATTTGTCTCATAGTTATCTTTTAAACTGAAGGGATTTCTCTCTGCAACATGGGACTGAGTGGAAGGGAAAAAAACTCTCTGTAATCCACTATCTGTATTTGTGTATAATTTTATCTGGTTTAATCTTGTACTAAACACTGGTACTGCTTATGCTGAAACCTAGTTACTTAAAAACACTTCCTTCAAAAGCTGTAGCAAATACATATCAAAGTTGTCCACTTTCCCTAGGCACTCTTTCGTCTGTTTTTGCAGTCCACTCATACCTGGGATGCTCCTGGTTGTGCCCTCTGTTTCACCACAGCTGGCTATAGGTTAGGAAGAAAATGTTTGGATTTTGTATTTTATTTCAGCTGTGATTTCTTTTCTTATCTAACAAAACTGTCTGGGTACATGCAGAAACCATGGTAATGAAAGACTGTATATTATCAGTTTGAGCCTGTTACGTGTGATTACCCCTGACAGCATTAGCTTCCTCTGTCATTTTCCATGGTACTCAGTGTCTCCAAATGTCTCTCAGTTCCTATCCACAGGCATTCCAGGTTCTGGTTTGGTTTTTAAAAAGCAGAAATATTCTTAAAGGAAAGCTCTGAAATAAAAAAGTTGTTTGACTCATACTTTTTCACTTACATGTTGTGCTTTCTGCTCTTGATAGCTCAGTTGCATCTCTGAAATTTACTCTGTTATCTGGATTGCTTTTCTGGCATCTGGAGAGAACACTGACATATAGTGCAATGGTCATAGGTTCCTATGACTCTTAGCGGAAATATGTATGTTTGTTTTAATGTTGATACTAGTTGTTAAATGAAGTATTACATGCCTGTATCATTCAGGACTCTACTAAAGTCTTACACTAATACCATCTATTTGTCTATTTGTCTAGATAGATCTAGATCTAGAATAGCTACATTTGGATAATTAAGCCTCACAGCCAATAGTACAAAATAGACCATGCTGAGTCACTTTGTATTGGTGTTTCTAAGGAGCAAGTCAATAGAGATTATGCTTATAGGAGTGGACTGTGCTGTTTGTTTCCCATAAGAGACGTGATTCAAAAGTACTTTGAGGACTTTAGTCCCCTGTGTTAGAGAAATGGAATAGAAGTTGATAATTAGAGATGTTATCCAAAGTTCCTAATGCATGACCATAAAAGATTTATAATTATTGTATAATGCTGATTCATTAAATAATACCTAATGAAAGGTTAAAAATGTTGATTCTGTGGGAGTTTTAATGGAAAAAAGCATAAACTAGATATTAGTTCTATGTAGCAGTGTACATAATTCTGTGCCATAGTGAAAATGTGAATATCAAGGGAGGGGGAGAAGGGAGGGAATGTAATGATCAGCTGAATCAGAACCATAATTTTTGTTTTGAGAAGCCATGGACTCTATGAAGAATCACCTGTAAGTCTTTGTAGGCTTATATAGTGCAGACTATTTGCATCTTTAATGGGAATATTTGACCTACCTGTCAAAAGTATTGCATCCTGGAAAGGCTCCCTCTGCCCACACTTAAAGCACAGGGATGAGGAATTCAACCACTAAAGCCAAATGTAGACCATACAAATAAATGCAATAGTGCCTGTGTTCTGGTGATGCATCATTTAGCAGGGAAGCAGATCTACTTTCCAGGGAGATACAGCAACATGTGAATGTTCAATTCTGATGTAGCTTGCCAAGAATGTAAATATTTTTATATGGTGATATACAATATTAGATCATTCCCTGGATTCTTTCCCCAAACAGTTTGCACAAAAATTACACAGTTTTCAAGCACTCATACTGAGAGGAACCCTATTTTCAGGTACTGGCATTAAAGGGAGGAATAACAAAATATTTTGTACGAAGTGCCACATGTTGAAGACCACTGACATGTGAGTGAAACATACCCAATTCCTTTATATTTTTTTATCCTGAAGCATTATACCCACATGTTTCTTCCTCCTGGAAATTAAGTGTTCAAATTCTGATGCATTGTCATATACCTCTACAAGTGTTTTGTGATTTTCAAGGACAGATTTTAAAACATTGAACCATGGCTGCACTGCCTGATTTTCTGGGAAATGAAAGTGCTGCTGCTTTGCTTTCCCCATTGTAAATGCGGTGTAAAAAGCACATTGTGAATAAAGCAGTGAAGGCAACTATGCTTAAAGAAGAGATAAGCAGATATAATCAGTTTTCTAAATCATTTTATTGCCTTATATTTTGCATTCTGTTAATGCAAAATAATCACAACCTGTAGGAGTCATGACCCTTCAGAATAATCTTAGTGTCTTCTGAAGAGGCGTGTCTCATTGATGTATGGGACTGTAAATACCTAACCAGTCATACAAAATCTATAGAGAAAAATGGGGGTCAGTGTGAATAGAGAGGCAGACATAGCAAGTGCTTATTTGATATGTGACCAAGGAACTGCTTGAGTATGCAGTGAAAGGGGCTTGGAGGGCAAAGGTGTATTGGGTGAGAGGGAGGAGCGCACCAACAGCCCCCAGACTTCAAAATGTGAGCCTGGAAGTTCCCTTTACCGTGACTATCTTAACATCATTCTGACTATGGGTCTTGGTTTGAAAGACAGGTGTCTGCTGAGGAAGGCAGGCACCTCCCTTGGAATGGAAGATGTAACCCCCTTCCCTCAGAATTATTATAATTTTGAAATTAAGGGGCTTTCAGGCAAAGATATGAGAAATAGGAACAACACCTGTTTTTTACTAGCATGTATATCAAGGCAGACAAGCAGCAGTAGCTGTGTCAGTGACCCCAAGCAGAGCAGGCCCCAGTGCAGCCTCTCTCGGCCCTCAGCCCTTTCCCCTGCGCTGCAGTGACGCTCACGGCCGGCAGGGGGCGCTGGCGGCTCCCGCTGAGCAGGGTGGGTGCGATGGTTCCCCCTGCAGGGGGCGCTGCGGAGCGAGCTCGGCCCTCACGCGGTGATGGCGGCTTGGCCGAGGCGGGAGGGGATGGAAGAAAGGCTTTATTTATTGAAAAATTAAGCAAAAATAGTGTGTCAGGGGAAGGGATGCATGGCTGTGGATCTTGTGCAGGCAAGTTCATGTTGCTGTGTAGGTGAACTTGAGAGTTGTGCTGGTGGAGGAGCAAGCATCAGCAGGCTGGCTGGGAGCTGTGCTGCTTTCACGTGGCTTTTCCTCTTCCAGGCTCAAGAAAAAATCAAATTCCTCTTTTGTCAGGGGTTGGATGGGCAGATGTTGCTTGGTGAAGAGCATCATGTTCTTGAGTGGCCCCCCATGTGCTTTGTGTGCCAGGTGGTGAACCCTGATCTGAGAGAGGGAGATTAAGCATTTGGTTATCCTCGCAAACTGCACATCCACCATGGACCATTTGGGGTTCTCTTTTTTGCTGGTGGAGTCATGATAAGGATCCTCCTGATCAAACTGTATGTGAGCAGAGTACGCCTCCTTTACAATCTTGATGATGGCCACAATGCCAGGCTCTTTGCAGCTGCTGTGGTAGAAGAAGGCCTTCTGCCCAGGTTTCATGGACCTCAGGAAGTCCCTTGCCTCATAGTTCCTTACTCCATCCCAGCAGGTTGTCTGGTTAGGCTGAGCTTTCAAGTCATCAATGCCGAACTTCACATCCTCCCTCTTCTCCAGACTGCTCTCTGGTTCTGGTTTCAACAGACAGTGACAATATGTGATCTTGCTTTCCTCCCCACTGGACTCAGACTCTCTTCTCTTCCTGTTCTTCCATCCTGACCTGGATCTCCCAGGTTGAGGTTTTGCAGTCTTCTCCTCAGTTTTGGCAATTTTAGCATCAGGTTCTTCTTTATTTTTTTCCCAGCCCCTCCCTCTTTCTCACTGACAACGCAAGGAGAAAGAACATGGGGTTTTTGCTCAGTCTTTCACTTAGAAATCTTTCCTCAGTACACTCAGGGAAAAGAGTTTCTTCTGCTGTACCATGGGATCCTTCCCACAGGAGATAGCTCTCTGCAAATTTTCTAGTGTGGTCTTGATTTTCACGAATAACAGCCCCATCTGACCTACTGTAATATGAGTCCTTCCCATAAATGGTGCAGCCTTTCCAAAGCTGCACATCGTGGGTCATTTTAGTTCATGGAGTTTAGTCTTTTAAGGATAAGTTGTTCTAGTTTGGAAGCAAGGGCTCTCTCTCTCTGGAAGCAAGGATCTTCTCTCTCTGTTCGAGTTACTCACTAGATTACAGCTTTTCATCATCCACTTGCTCCAGCATGGGTGCTTTTCCTCACAGGCTGCGAGTGGGTCTCTGCATCCCTCCATGCACTTCATGAATTACAGGGAAACAATTTCTTGTATCATAGTCCTCACCACGGTTTGGAGGAGAATCTCAGCTACGATGCTCGGAGCACTTCCTCTCCCTTCCCCCTTCCAGTGACCTCGGTGCTGCCATGTTGGTTCTCCTCATGTGTCTTCACATCTTCTGTCCCTTTTCTTCTTCTTCTGTCCCTCTTCTCTGACTCAGGAGAGATTTGGTGTCCGTAGGTTGGTTTGTTCTCAAGTCTTATCAACTTTTTGGCCCCTTTGCCACCCCTTAGGGGGGAGGAGGAAAGAGAGCTTCCTGCAATTTTTACTTTCTTAAATATGTCATCACAGAGGCATTACCAGCTTCTCTACTTTGGGCTAGCAACACAATCGTCAGAGCCTTCAGCTATTGGCTTTGGGCTGGACATAGTAGAAGCTTCAAGCAGCTTCTCCTGCCCCCACCAAAAACCAGGCTGTGTTAAACCAACATACTACGTTATAATGAACTGTTATCTAATAAGGCACATTTGTCCTTTTTTCTCCCTATTCTTGAAAAGCATGAGAATGAGAGTGCAAGTCATTACTGTCCCTTTAGTACGGATTTGTATTCTGTGTCCTTGCAGAAGTAGCAGATGGCTACCCAGGAAGCCTTTTGGGGAGCACTTAATATGAGTTCAATGGAGATGAGTTGGTTAAATGATGTGATCTCCTCTCGTTGTTTGTAATACTTCAGTTGCATCAGAAGAAGCTAAAAAGCTCTATTAATTGAAGTAGGTGTTCCATGTATGAAATGGCTGTTGATGCCCCAGGGACACTGAAGGACAGAATAGGAAAGAAGATCATGTTTGTGATACAGATGGAAGGAGTGACATGCAGTTCATTATTCAGATACCAAACAGAATGTAAAAAAAGTTTAGGGACTACTGCACTATAATGAACTTGCTTTAAAAACTTACTGAAAGCAGCTATTTACTGAGGATATCAGTTGCAGCCATCTGGAACTGAGGGTCAAACAGAGCTGATTATTGCCAGCTCAGAATTGGGATTTTCAATAACTTTGCAGACATTGCTGAACTCCTACTGTTTAACCCTAAATGACATTTATTAAGTTTGTGCAGACAATGGGCTGACAGAGTCACTTCCTCATTATTAAAGGTGCCTTTTTCTAATCTTGCATCATCTCAATGCTTTATTTAAAAGTAAAATCAATATTCATGGTGCAGAGGGCTTTCTTGCCCAACTCTTTCATAAGTCTCCTAAGTACTTTTTAGTTTTCAAGTACCTTCCTTCAGTGCAGACAGCAAATATAATACATCTATGACAAGGCAGTCTCAGAGAAATTGCTTAAAGTTCATTAAACTCTAAGAAAGTGCCAAGGTTGTCATACTGGTTTTTGTGTCTTCCCAAAAGGGTATTTCTGTCTTGTATATCAAAACAAACAATTGCAGAGAGGAGTTGTTTTACTACATTGTATCTCATAATATTAAAAAGAGTAAAATAAGCAATACTTTTTACACTAGTTACGAACCTACAAGTAATTGTGCAGCATAGCTATCAAATAATTACAAAACTCATTACTGGACTAATATCTTAAAAAGAACATAGTGGCAATTTCAGCAGTCAAGTGAGAATAAATGAAAGATTAAGGAAGAATTATTTCAATCGTGTGCTGTCCAAAGAATGCTCTGTGTCAGATGTGTCAATTTAAACCCTACACAAAACACTGAAATAACGTCCTCTTGTAAAAAACCAAACCCAGATAATATCCTGTAATATACTTTAGGATAAAATTTTAATATGAAAGAACCCTGCTTCAGTTGCACGTTTTGTTGTGGTTTAATTTGGGGATATTTTTCATCCTTCTTTTCCTTTTTTTTTATTTTTAATTATTATTAAAACCAGGGATATGTGCAGCAGTAAGCTAAAGGGAGTTCTTTATGCATATATAAGAGTTATATATGCATAAAGTATATTGAGTATATAGAAGTTAGGGGATGAAATTGGTATTATTTAAAATTATATATACTCAGGCTAACTGCTCAAAATAAAATCAGAAAGAAAGGATGTAGTTTCATGTAGTGAAAATAATAATTCTTGCACCTAGAAGTCTCTGTAATGAATCAGTCAAACTAAGTTAGGAGATAGAAAGATTAAAGGACTGTAGTAAGACCATGGTACAAATGATCACAACAAGGAATGCTAGGGAAAGAAGACACCGTATAATAAGGAAGGCATGTATGGATAATAACACTGTGCTGATGGCTGAAAACACGTCCATAGTATTAATCTGGAAACCTTTGAGATACTGTGGAAATAATAGCTGTTATGAATTGCTGCTTGCTGCATTGTATCAGCAACAGCTTAAGCACAAATCTGGCTGTAGCAAAGCTAATGCAAATACTAACCTAAACAAATAAGGAATAGTTGATATACAAACCTCTGTCTAATCTGGGAATTGAACCAATTACTACCAAAAAGAAGTGTGATCTCAGCAGCTTTAGTTCTAAAAGGAAACTGACTGACATGGGGAAATGTATTGGACCAACCTTATCACACAGAATGAAACATTAAGGCAAAGAGGCTCGTAAAATTAGCCAAGGAGATTTATATTTTCTTTTTATGCCCTTACTACATTTCCACAAACTGGGATGTGGTAGAACCCTTAAGAAGGATAAGGGGTTTGTAGTGTAATTCTAAAGCCAACTGTGTTTGACAAATTCAGTATGGTGTTCTGACTCCACTTAAGCAAAGACTTTCTGCTTGCTGCTTCCCTTGACTGCAGTTACTCAATAAGTTCCAGTAGCATATCCTGCCTTTGCAAATAGTAGTGTAAACTTTACAGAGACATTAAAAAAGCCTAAGTATATCTTAGAGCTGTTGCATGATGTTGTGAATTTGGATGGGAATATGAAATGTGTCAAAGGGATTCATGTGGGGGAGAGAAAAAATGTCTGACATTTTGTAAAAACAGAGACAAAGATGACAGAAAAAGTGAAACAGAGGAAAGGAGGCATGAAAATGAGAAATAAATTAAAAGGAGGCAAAAGAAATGAGTCTGGTCATAGGCTGTAGGTAGAAGACTTTCTCCTTCCACTGTGCTAGAAAACATTTCTAATGTAACAGTTGCAGAGACGAGAATAGGGAAGTCCTTGCCAGGTCTCTTGCTCCATGTTCTTATAGGAATTTGTGAAGACTCTTGCTGAAAAAAACTTGACAAAGTAGAACTAAACCATCTCATCAGAAGGTTAGAGCACTTTTCCTGGTATAAATGTAAAGTACAGATCATATTTTCTAGTATTCTGCCCAAGACATATATTTTATTGAACGCTGCTGGAAACATAGATTTGGCCTATAAAAATAGGCTTATTATCTTACTGAAAAGATGACCATAAAATGTGTTGTCAGGAGACAGGGCATATCATGTTAATCCTGAATCTTAAAGCACAACAGGAAAACACTGAAGCAGTAGAAGGAGTTCATGGAAAAATACCAGCACCATGTATCAAAGAATGTCAGGAACATAAAACATTTTCAGCATCTCCTTAATACATTTTACCGTATATTTTTTATTTCTCTTTACTGCAGCAAATTACAGGTAGGCAGGTGGTTTTCCAGGACCAGTCTTGCTGCTTACTAGTCACAAAATCAGTATTTTTTTTTTTCCAAGTATTTTTGCTTTATTTTAAAGAGAGTTATTTATAAAAGCAAGTTGCTATTTTTAATCCCATTTTTCATCTGTGAGAAAGAGAGTCATGAATTAATTTGGTGAACCATGGAATATTCCTTACAGTGAAGCACAGGTAAAATTTGGGACAGAACACAGACCTCCTCAAACTCAGCTCCCCTTCCTCTTGCCTACTTTGTACAATTATTTCGCGGCTGAGTCTGAACACAGCTTGAAACAAACAACCCTGTTTGGAATATAATAGAGACTTTTTCAGGGTATTTAATGAGGCAACATGACATGGAAGTGATGCTCTTCAAAAAAGATTTCTGTCAGTGGCTTGCACCACGCGAGAACAGATGTTCAGCAGAGTAGCCAGAGTAGCAGTGAGATGTTCACCAGAGTTCTGAGCTTGGTCTAGCAGCTCCCCTCCAAATGTGTAAGCTCCTGCAGCTTGTCCATTCTGTTCCTGTTTGGCAGAAAGGCGACTGCTGCTGTGCTGGCACACATCACTGAGCTTTGTGCTGTGGGTCTGCCATTTGTGTGCAGACACGCTTATCTGGCATCAGCATGGGGATGTATCAGACCTGGGGAGGGCTGCTTCTTTTTTTTTTTTTTTTGCTTTGCCTTTCTTTTTTTCTTTAATACTTTTTCTTCTGCTGAGCTGATATATTTCTTTCTGTCACTGAAGCCTTGCAAGAAATAGAGATAATAGCAAAATTCAACAAGTAAGGACAAGGCTGCAAAAAGTGTGTATAAACCCCAATATGTAGATATCAGATTTTGGAGTGTTTTTTGTTTTCCCCTCACTCCCCTTTTGTAATCAGTTGAAATGCTGGTTTCAGTGTATGATAGCTCATTTCCACTTTCTTTAAGCAGTCAGTCATTTAATTTCAGGGACATGTTTTGGAGCATACCCTCGGTAGCTGTCCTTTTGTGGGGTAGGTGTGCAGGCATTGTTTGCTGGGGGTGGGGTAGAGTTGGTGTTGCTTTTATGGAGGGCGGAGGGTTTTTACTGTTGGCAAAGATTTGCAGTGTGATTTCTGTACCACCAGTTGCCATGTGGCAGATTAGAAAGTCCTGGAAAATGGGATAGCTACTTTTGTATGTAGAACATGGGTGCTGGAGGGAAAAAATTATTTTTGCACATCTCTTGATGTGCATCTCCATGCTTCTTCCAGTAGCAAAGATATTGGTAAAATACTGGATTAAATTTTTAGATGTGCTGACTATCTAGTGACTGCTAACTTCAAATTATCTTGGGGCTGTTCAAAAATGCTGACTGTTAGGACTGATGAAGGGTAGGATCTCCCTTTTCAAGACAAGCTGCCTTCAAATCTTTGTGTTGTCTCTACTCACATGTTGCAGTCTGCAAGTATTTAATAAACTAAATACATGTACTAATTACATGTATTGGTACTCTATTTCACAATTTACACATTTTTAAATCCTTTTTCTTATTTCCTTTGCTGAGTTACTGTCAGATGACCAGTTTAGTTCTTAAATGAGATTTAACTGGTGCAATTTAACTACTTTGTAACTTCAGGAAGAGTAGCAGTATCCATACTTCAGGTATCTGTAAGCTATTGTAAGTAATATACTGAAATAACTGTAATAGAAGGTGGAGAAACTGCAGATATACTTTTGAGTATGCAGTGAACAGAGTACCCCTTTGAACATAACATGCAAGTCTTCTTCTGTTCTGCATGTCATGCTCTCTGAATTTTGTGCAGATGCTTTTGAACCAAGTCATAACATCTAACTTACAATTTTAAGAAAAATGTCCTTAAAATTTGTGGTAGTGAACAACTGGCAGTGATAATTTGCCATACAGAACGAAGTGGTAACTGATGTATTGTGCAAGTCAGGAATAGTTATCTGAGCTAAAGCAGTGGTTCTGTGAGAGGTGTGAATTGTGCTTTTCATCACAATGTTCGGTCATAATCAAAGTGCTAAGGATAAATGGTGGAGTGTTTATACTAATTTTTGATGCTGCTCAGATATTCATTGCTCTTTCAAATAAGTTTTCAGGAACAATTACAAGAATTGCTATTTTATTGTCCATGTGTTGACATAAATAAAATTAATGTAACTCAGAGTTCAATGTGATAGACTTCCTTCTTTTCATTTTATAAAAGTTAGGATACTCGGAGAAGAAACAACACCGCTTTTGATGTGTAATGAATAATATATTAAATATTACAAGAAATACTTGAGGGAAAAGTATTTTAAATCAGAGTATGCTAAAGCCTACTTGAACAAAGTATTTATCTAGCAATTTGGAATTATGTTTAATAACCTTTTTTAAGTGCTCTAGTATAGGATCTTTGCCCCAATTTACCTGTAGTTAATACTTGTTAGCCACCTTGGTTTTTATTTCCTTATGTTGAATAAGATCCAATACTGTTGATTTCTGTATCTGTGCAAAGTAACCATCACATCACCCATCATGACACAAAAGAGAGATGATAAAACATTAGGGCAAAAATGTGTGCTCTGCAAACCGATATGTTTTGTAGCTAAAATCCTTTAAATTTATATAGTGCCTGTTGCAATCTCTTATGGAGAAACAGATATTGCAGATGTGGAAACCTGCTTTCTTCCTTTGTTGGCCAAGTGTTTTCTTTTGTTTTTGCTGTTTTTGTTCGTTTGCAATTTTTGTTATTTATTATTATTTACAGCCTTAAAAATAGAATCTGCACTTCTAAACTTCTCCATATAGTTGTTATTCAGGTTTTGGGACTCCTTTTATATTGGCAACTATTTCATTCAGGTGGTGGCTAAGAGTAAGTTTATCTAAAATTAGAATTTAAATAGCTGGGGAATTATAGGAGAGAATATACCATTTTTGGATAAACTGATTTGGTAAAAATCAAACCTCTACTATTTAGTATAATTAATTGGATAATGAGTAGGGTACCAGAGCCTAGAAATACACTGCTACTGATACCAGACCTGTTTATGTTAACGTTTACCAATTCAAATTTGCATCTTTCTTTTGAATAGATACTGCATCCAGAGACAGGAATTCTCTGATTGATGTCCTATATTTCTTTTATAAAAGCCAGAAAGGAACACAAAACACGAATGTAGCTGGAGAAAACATGAGCAACAAAAAACTTTAAGACAAATAGTTAGTCTATCTAAAATTACATTTCTAATTGTTTATATTTAGGCACCTGTGAAAAAGATCTCCACCTTATGCTGCAATTACAACATCATACAGGCAGAAGTGTCTTCTATCAAGAACAGTATCTGTAGTTAGAGTCTTTTGTTTTCTGTTTGGTTAAAACCAAAATAAAACTGGGTAACAATCAGCCAGTCTTCCCCATCTCTTAATGGTGCTGCTCTGATGAATTTTTGGCACAACTACAGTTGCTGAGTTTGTGTGTATTGAAGTCAGCAGGCAGAGGCAGTTGTGATTAATTTCATAATGTTTTATTATTGATGTATCAATTTGAAATGTGGTGAGAAATGTAGGTGAGGAAAGTCAAATTAGTAAAAAACCACTTTTATATTACCTATCTAAGACTAAAATATTTTGTGGGAATGGGAAAGAGACAATGAAAAAACTGGCCCAAAATGGCAATGAAAGTGATTAAGGGCCTGGATTTACTTCTAGACAGGACACAATAAAAGAAAAAGGGAAAAAGTAATAGTTTAGGAAGAAAATGAATGAGAAGATACATGGTAGACGTTTGTGCAAGCTGGTAGTATGACTGATGACTAGGTACACTGTGTGCTCATGTTTGTGCTTTCCAATGTTAAAAGAACATGCTTTAAAAATAAATACAAGTGTTTAAAAATTTATACTTTTTCTGCATGGTAGATAATGAGCTCATGATGTATAATTAAATTCAAGAGCTTAATAGGTTTGGTTTTGGTTTGTTTGTCTATGCTTCTTAAAGTTTTGTTAACACCAATTTCTACCTTTACACAGTGGTGGGGGGGGGTGTGAGAATTGGAATGGAAATAATAATTATGCCTGATCCATTGCAAAACAAGCTGCTTTTCTGATTGAGTAGGTAATAATGTAGAATAGGACTGCAAACTAATGTGTTAGGTTAGAAAGTAGACCAATAGATATGTTAATCTTTTATTTTACCTTTTTTATATTTGGCACCAGTTTTACCCTTGGTTTTTCCACATTAAGGAAGTGGAACAAGAAAAAGCTTTCATCAGCTTGGTGTCTGATAAACGCTAAACAGTCAGGAGCTGACGTATGACCAGGACTCCCATTATTTGTAGGCTAACATCTGTAACCTTTGTTTCAGACTTCTTTTCTGTCTGATGAGTTTTGCAGCCACATTTAGTGGCCTCAGCAGCTCATCCTGCACAGAGAGGGGCTCTGAGTTCAGCAGTGCAACAATCTACACGGCGTCATCGCATCCTCTTGGTTAGAGACCACTTGCCTATAACACTTTGAGTGATTTGTTTTATTTCAAGGGCAGCGTGTATGCTGGTCAGGCAATTGGGAAGGAAGGTGGGGACTTGGTGAAACTGTGCAATCAGATGGAAAAATATTACATCTGCCTAGGACCACAGTGTTGAACAAGGGAAACCTTATTGTCAAAATTCTTGTATATACAGTGGCTACATAGGATCTAAGTGTTTTTCATAATATGATTATATGTGTATATATATATATATATACATATACATATATGTATATGTATCAATTTACCACGAGAGGCTCAGAGTTCCTATTTTGCCTTCTCTATTTCCTTGGAACTTGGCAAAGTAACATGAGACTACTCCACTTGGGAGTAGACATCCCAGCGTGATGGATGGACAGACAAGCTAATTACTTAAAGCATTTCCTGGGACAAGGCTGCAGAAGGCAAGTCAAACTGCTTGCCCAGGACACCAGGTAGGATATGACCAAACATCTGTAGCTCATGGCTCACTCTCTCTCTGCTAAAGCTGTGCTAATTACTGCTGCAAGAGAGATGGGGCAAGGAAGGGTAGGAGGGGCTGCCTTCCCACTCTGCTCGACACTGTACTCACTTCTCTAATAATAACAGGAAAGAGACCCTCTCTCCCATTTCCATCCCTTCCTTTTCTGGGCCACAATAGTCCAGCCTCAATTACAGATTTGTGCAGAGAAGCCTTGAGCCAGCTTTGTCCTGGAAGATTTATGTTTGTGTTTTCAGACTCCAGATTATCTCTTGATCTTCTGCACTCTTGACCAGAGCTCAGTAATTTGGAGCAAGAGAAGGAAGACCTGTGCTGTGCTCTTGCACGCTGTCTAAAATCTCATTGTATTGTCAGCAGTGTGTCTTTATTTATCACTGCAAGTTTTTTTCTTATGAAGTGAAGAGGCTTCATTGAAAAGGGAGAGATTCAGTTTATTTAGCTCTTGCTAAATAAACAGACAGTAATTTGGGGCCTGGGTGCATGCTAATAAAGTGTCGTCACAGTGCCAGGAAAGAAATTGTTTACTGAAAAGTCCAAAGATCACAGTTCCAAATATGGAGTAACTCCTCCATGGTACTCCATTGTCACCTTTTCCCATCTTTTCTGTACACCGTTGAGATAGTGGAGCTGCTTGGTTTTATTCTTGAATTGGTCATGGTGATGGAATGTTTTCCATCACTTCCAAGTCAGGCTGCCCAGGGACCCTTGAACATGTGGATTCAAATCTGGCTTGTTATTGCAAATGCAAATTGGATGTATCAAAATAGCAACTGATACTATTTTTCATTTTTTACATATCTGCCTCCAACAATATGTAAAGACGACTTTTCTACTGACATAATTTGAATCTGAAACCAGTTTCTTTGTGCTGTAGTAGAATTTCTCTTTCTTTTCCACATGTAGCTATGTTGTACTGATAGGGTGAAGTGATGGAGAATCAGAACTGTTATTTTTAACCAAGAGGTGGACTGGGTTTTTGTGAGCATGAGCAGGGATCACTCTCACCCTGCTGGTACGTGTACTTCTGTTTATGTTCTGGTACTGTTTACTTCTGTCTTTCATCTTTTCTTACCTCTCTGAACCCTCAAACTCCTTGATTTAAACTTTGCTTGGGTTCCAATCTTGCCCTTCAGATTCCCCAGTAATTTACACTCTTGGTGTAATGTTTGGGGGATTACTTTGTGCTGTTGTCCAGGAACATCTTCCTGTTCCAAACTGGTACCATGTACATTTCTAGTGAAAAGAGCAAATGAAGGAACTCTCCCACAGATAGGAGTTGTTGTATGGCTACCTGTACTGTCCTTGTCTTTGGGTGCTGCTCAGTGTTCTTTCTCTTGAAACACAACCCAGGAAATTGCTCTTGTTTGTTGCAAAACATAATGCTTTCTGTAGTGACAGAATGATTTAACAGAGGATTTCCTTTTTTTTCCCCCTGCTCTGGCTACAGCTGCATTTGACTTACAATATTTTGTTCCTAGTAGGATGACACAACATGACCAATTTTCACTTTTATGTCATGGAGTGATATGTAAAAACTCTTTTTGGAGCCAAAAGCTGCTTTCCCAGCAGTCAGTAGGAACCCAGTTCAAAGTTGAATTAGCATTCTCATGTAGAGAGAGCACTTGGTAGCCCAGACAGAATGGAGATTTTAATGGTATATTTAGTGGAAGCCATGAGGGAATGTTTTAGCAGAGATTATCACTAACTAAATTAAAGACTGATAATTTAATTTTGCTTCTAAAGAAAGATGATGAGAGTTACATCCTTCCTCTCTGGCATTGGTGGGAAAAATACTCATAATACAAATTATATTCTGGCATTGGAGAAGTGTCCCCTGCTGTATTCCTTTCATTTTGTTGATTAGAGAGCAGCAGTGCACGGAAGTGACAGTTCTACCATCAGGGTATGTTCATGACTAAGATACGTTAAATAGATCTTCCTGTTAACACCGCCTCTGTAATATCACATAAAGAGTTCACAAAATATCTCACATCTCTTAGCTATACACGGGACATAGAAGGAACCTCATAACAGTAGGATGAGGATTTTTTTTTTTTACTGCTGCTAGGTTACAGAAAAGCATTTAAAAAAAACAGCTGTACATGCAATGCATGCACATGTAATGATTTACCATAGGTGGCTGTGTGGCATTTATCACCTCCAGTACTAATCAGCCAGAATAGTGAGTGTCATTATACCCATTTCACAGATAATGAATCTGGACTTTGATATAGTATACATCAACTTTAGAAGTCAGTGGCTGATCAGTCACAGGGCAGGTTTATGGAGAAGCTAGAAGACAGTGCACTCAAAGACACCCTTCCTTCCAAAATGAGACTTGTAAGTGGCAGTTCTTAACATGTTATTAAGGTATAACCTATTCCATTGTGTCCAAAAAAAGCCCCAAAACCTTGAGCTGAAAAATGGCTGGTCACAAATGAAATTAAAAACTCTTTTGTTTTTTCCTTCTTGGAAACAACATAATATCCTCCTTGACATTTCAATAATGAGCACAATGTAAAGACAGAAACACCAGTGTGTATTTAGAAAGTGAATCACTGCCTGGTTTACTGTAACTTCTGTGGATTTAGTAAAAAACCCTAGCACCTGAGATGTACAGGTGTGAGAATTTAAGGTGGAGGAGGGGGCTTATTCATTTGCTGGGGTTTGTGCCTGTAGAGAAAAGCTGGGAAGCCTTAATTGTGAGTGCTGCAAAAACAGAAGGGAACTTTCATCAGTGTTTTAAAAAGAAACCTTGCAATTAGCTTCATGTCTTGTTATGTACTTGAGTGTTTGAGGGTAGCAAGAGTCTTGAATCTTCCTTGGGAGTTAAATAGCACAAAGACTTTCAAATATGGGTTGTATACAAGGTACAGTCACCTACTCACATTCAGCAAATACATGCCTAAAAACTCCCAGTGGGATGACAGTCAGGGCAGTCGTGCCTCCTCCCATGTCCTATGTGACTTACAGTTCCATATACTAATCAAGCAAAATCTTGCAGTGCATTCACTGATCTGTAGGCAGTCAAAGCAAATCACAGTGTGGGTGTCATTGAAGAGCCTGGACAAAAGCCCTTGATCAGCTACACTTTTTGTTCTACAGTAATTGCAGTGTCTGAGTATTTTTTCAGGAGTATACACAAATAAAACACTACTATAATCCACAGATAACACAGCCATTGTCACAGCATGGACATTTAAGCCTCACATTTAAAAAGCATGCCATTGTTATTTTAGCCCTTTAGAACCAAACAAAAACAACAAAACAACTCACTATCACATTGGTAAATCTGGTTTCATCAAATTTAAGAATTAAAGTGCACAGAACATAATCAGAAATGCAGAGATATCAATCATGGAAATGCGTGTGACCAAATATAGAATCTGTACTCAACAGCTGCTTTAAAAGGCACGTGAGGGGAATGGCACTGCTGTTGCATGTGTGCCTGGCTGCCCATCAGACGTATCTGACAATTACACTCAGTGAAGACACTACACAAAAGAGAACTGAGAGTAAAAGAAGTCATATTGCTGGGGCAGAGGCCAATGAAAGGAAAGGGTTTGCTGTGCTACCTCCTCCTCTTCCTCCCCAGACCAGATAGATAAAGGAGATGGTTTGTAATCATGAGGGATGGACAGTCAGAAGGTTTTCGGGTGGAGTGTTTCTTTTTCCTTCTTTTTTTTTTTTGTGGTGATTAAAAGACAGAGTACAGAAATTCATGTATTGTCAGTGAGTCAAAGTAGATTACAAAGGACAGAGAACACAAAAGAAAAACGGAGCTAAAAAAGATGTTGGTTGCTTTTTTTTTCCCCTCTGAAAAGCTTAAGTGGAAGAAGAAAAGTTCCTTTATCTAAAAGGAATATAAATGAAGACATTTGCAGTTTCTGGGTCAGCACAAAGGCTGCTCAGCTGATAGTTGTACAGCCTCCCTTGCAGGAGATCAGATTTGGGATTGACCTCAAGAATTTTCCTCCCTTGACCTTCCAGGCAGAGATATTTCAACCTGAAAGAGGGGTTTTGCACTGTGCAATCCCACATAATTTGTATGGGAATCTCACAGATTTTGAGAAGAAGTGTAAGCCTTTTAATGAGATTGTTTGCTTTGCCATTTGAAGACAACCTATACGTAGCTGGACTGATAGTGTTGACTTTAAAAACTGGTTAGATGGACAATTATTTGGATTCTCAAGTAACTGCAGCGAAAACAAAGTGGGAAAGGGCTCATAGCCACATTCCTCTGAATCCTTTGGGTTTTTTATGACTAGTTTTTGTCAAACTGGTTGATTGGGATAGCACAAATTGCTCTGCCAACAGCCTCCTCCAAGCATGCAAACCTCCTCAGTAATCCTCAGTGGATATGTATAGCAGAGGAAAGATGTGATTTATCCTGCATGGAGGATCCTGCACTGCAAGGCAGTTGTGACCTTCTGTTCTGCTATTTCCAGCTTTGGTTGGTCAGCAGATTAAAAGGCTAAATTTGGGCCATGTGAAGGTCAGGAAAACAAGCTACTCTCCTTGAATTTAAACTGGGTGATAAAATACTAAAATACATAAATACCTAGTGAAATAAAAAGAGTATGTTGTGAGCAAAATAGAGCTCTACTAATATATACACTTCTGGGAAACTTCATCTTTGTAACTATTTTTCCAGTTCTTCAAAGTCTGACTGTAGCAGTGGTGGAGTGAAATAATTATAACACCTGCTGGGGCTGGAAAGCTAGTTTTAATAGACTATTTCTTTTAGCTTGCTAGGTTTAAGATGGACTACATCTTTCCCCAGATCAGAATGAAATACTAACCTCTGCTTTATGGAGAGCTCTGTGAAAATAAAACAAAATACGAACAATCCCTACCACTTCAGTAAATTCATATATAAAGCACCAAGTGACCCAAAAAAGTCAGTGAGGAAATTATTTTTTATATTGACTGCAAAGGCCAAACAGAGTCTAGAGTGTGTGTTTAATACCACCCACTGTGCTGAACATCAACTGTTTCATCTTATGATACAGTTTGTCCTCAATATCAGACTTTAGACTTTTTTTCACACTTGTTTCTTGCCTGGCTCCTAACTGAAGGGTATCACTTCATTTAGCATTTGAAAATAGTATGTTCTAAGTTGCTCTATCTTCTCATCCAGATTCACTGCTGGAAAAGAATATTTTGACAACTCATGGGTTTTGTTTTACCCCATTAACAGGAAATAAACATTTCAGGCTTTCTTTTGCTGTTTTGGATACTATATTTCAAAGCTAAATTATTTCAGCATAAATGTTCTTGAATTAGATTTTGTAGGGTATCTCCATTTTCTTGGCAGGTAGGGACTTTTTTCGCCTCCATATGTCAGAGTATTATTGGCTGGCAGACAGTGTCTTTGCTTGCTATTGTTACAAACCAGTCAAGGAGAGCTACCAGGCAATGACAAGGAGCACTCCACCAGGTGTACATCCTGAGCCCCTCTACCACCGGTGATCTATAAAAAGCTGAGATCTCTATGTAAAACAGTTGTTTTGTGGGGTTTATCTGGTTTTTGTTTCGTTTTTTGTTTGTTTGTTTTTTAAATTTGAAGGGGTGTGTATTTGTTTGTTTGTTTTCCCACAAAAGAGTTGTTAATTACCATTAGAGTTGCTTTCAGTGGAGTTTTTCTAGTCTGCTTTCTGTTCAGGCTCTAGAGATTTTAGTAGTATAGGGTTAACACTGTAAGGATAATTGGGCTTGGTTAGCCAAGCTTTAATGTCCTCTCATATGGGAACAAAAGGAGCAGAAAGTACAAGCAGAGCAGTGCTGAATGTTGGTACTGCTAGGAAAACATGTGTTGTGTAAATGTGCCTCACAGACTCACACAATAGGAGACACATGGAGTAGATCATCTTGAAGAATCAGAGCTTTTGTAGGATAAGTTATTGCTTCATCTTCAGCTGTATCCAGATGCGCAGCCCACAGTGCTGGCTGGGAGCTCACTCTTTTACCAGAGCCTGGTGAGAAGAATAAGATCTTTGCAGTACAAATGTTGCCACATTTAGCCACATTTTTCTCACTTGAAACAAGATTGCTCTAATCTGTTTTGCGTGTGTCTGCACCCTGAGATCCTTTAGAAATAGATAGTAATGCAGAATGTCACAACTCGGTCTGTCATTCTGAAGTGAGATCGCTTTACACTGGTGATCAGGTCCTGCTGTCATTCTCAGTAACTATTTGAGTAAAGTTGTTGGTCTTAAATTCACTGCACTGAGGTGCTGCTATTAGGAGCAGTGGATGTGGTAGCTCAGAGGTACTGCCCATGAAAGCTCTGCAGTTCTGGAGTTCAGCCCCTTTCTCTGGGGAAAGAAAAGGGAAGAAGCTCCAACAGTGTTGTCATAAATGTACTTACTGTACAATTTATTCCTATCACTTCCTATGAGGCATGGAGTCTTTCTGTTTTGCACTTAACGGTGTGGTTGTTACCTATACATTATCAGCAATGACAGGGAAATTGCTTGTACCTTCTCATTGAGTCATCTTTTCCTTGAGTGTGCTCTGTTGCTCTGCCTTACTATGTGGGAGTGAGCTGCAGGATGTGAGCTGCATTTAGCTAACTCTTTTCCCCAAACTACAAAATCTGCACAACCTTATCATATTTTTTGCCTTGTGGTTCAAAAAGAAAAAAAAAAAAAGGAAAAAGGAAAAAAGAAAAAAAGAAAAAAAAAGTGCAGGTTCTACAAAGAATAAAAATTACATAGCAGTTGGGGAAGGATTATGTACATTTCTCTGAAACACTTTAAGAAAATGTTCATTTTTCTCCTCTTCTGAAATCTGAAGCAAATGACAGTCTGTCAGGGCACACAGGTGGCAGATGTTGGCTTGCTCAAAGGTGAAAGAAATCTTTCAATCTAATTTGTTGGTATACAGCCTTACAGAGGAAGAATTTATCTTCACAGCACATTATAAATACCACTTAACTGAGATTAGGCAATTTTCTTGAAACCATTATAATGTCTTACAAAAAAACCCCAGTCCCTTGCACTTTTGATGAGTGTAATGACTTGCCTATCTGTATGACCACAAAAACAAGTAAGAAGGAAGCAAAAATTTCTCTCCAGGTCTCCTGGGCACTGCAGACACACAAAGTGGGTCTTCTTTCAAAGCTCCATAAGGTTGACAGGAAATGGGATAGAAGTTAAAAATACAATCCTGATTATTTCACTACTGACTGTGCAATGGACAGTTTATCCTGAAAAGTGTATTTGTTTACTGAGAACCTGCTGCTTTATTGATATTTCCTTTTACATAATGGGATCAATGCATCTTGTCCTCATGATGCAGAATTAGGTAATATTTACTTGCCATTCACCTAAACCAGTGTTTTGACATAAGTTACATTTAATATTAATTGAATTATTATTATATTGAATTATATTCAATAATTATATTGAATTATTATTATATTGAGCTTATTATATTGAACATTTGTGATCTGTGCTACATATCCTGTTTGTACAGAATTAAGGAGATGTTATTAAATACTTAGTCACCTTTGATGTGTTTATTATCAATTATATCCTTAATTATTATTTTCTGTCAAGATGGGTTTTAGTAAAAAGTATAAGGTATAGTTCAGCAGTTATATTTTTGGGTTGTTTATTTAAACTTGCTTATATTCAGTAGTGTTTGGAAAATTGGTGTCTGATTTTTTATTTCTTCCAAAACAATTTATTTAAACAGATTAAAGGAAGAGGTAGTGGTTAGTTTTATAATAAAAAGTGGAGGTTTTTAAAAAATCCCTCAATTGAAAATAAAAAATTTCAAAGCATTTGCTATGAAAATGGTGTATATACATGAGACAGCACATGTATGGCTCAAGAGATATATTCACATTTATGAATCTGAGGAAAAAATAAAGAATAGATTCAGATCAAAAGGAAGAGGCAGGAGCCCAGGTTTTGACTTCCATATTTTCAAAAGATATGCAACTGGCAATGTTTGTGCATGCTGTCTGATCATTTATGCTAGTAAAGAAGAGACTGGCAAGATCAAAAGCTGAAGAGAAAAGTCCACCTAAGCTCTGTTAAGAGCACATGTCTGAGAGCCAGGCTTCACGGAGGAGTGAAAGATAAGCAATTTCAACTTTGTCTTTATGTGAGGAAACTCCTCAGGAAACTCAGATGATCCTTCAGTCTACAATTGTTGCTTTTAAAATGGAAATTAAATCCTTACTGAAATTTGGCCATAATGAAATTAAGAGATGGCTCCTGTCCACTGCCTTATGCTGGTCTAGTCAAAGAAAACAGGGAGATTGTTTAATTCATGTTACTGTGAGGCAAAATGTGTTGGTTTGAATAAAACCCCATGGCAAAGGCTTGGCAGAGAGAGCAGCGAGGTGCTGCAGAGCTACAAACTGGTGCCACTTGTCCATCACACATCCTTTGCCAGGAGCTGGTGCTCATACCAAGGCACTGTCTTTGTTATGAGTCAGTGAAGCAACTTCCTTCCCTGGGAGTATTCATCCCTGTGCTGTGAGTTTGGCCCATTTTTTTTAATGCTGAGGGAGTGTCTATAGTTATATATTTAAAGAATCCTCCACTGAAGCAACTGTAAAACATCTTGGTTCACAACTTCTTTTTAGCTGTGGCAAAATGCTAGTTTGGAAACCATTGCGTGGTATTGTCAACCCAGATAATCCATGCATACGAAAAGTACTGGCATTATTAAATGATTCACTAAAACTCTTGACATTGTAAGGCAAGGCACTACTATTGTTTCAATCTGTGCTTAATGATAATTGAATTATTAGTCTTGAACTTACCATATTGAATATTTAATATCATCATGTTTCTCCAGAATTAAAGCAAGTGAGAAAGAGATAAACTATTAAATGGTTGGTCACTTTCAATAAGTAGTATTATCAATTATGTTCAACAATTATTATTATCTGTCAAGATCAGTTTTATGAATATGGAGCCTTCGTGGTGTTAATATGCATATTAAAATATATGAAAAGTTGCAATGCATGAACAGTAGCTGATTTTCAATATTTACAATTCAAATATTTCTATAGCTATGTAGTTCATACAGTTAACTGTCAGAAGGAAAGTAATGTTTTGAAACCAGTAGGCCTTAAAAACACTACTAGCTGTAGATTCTTTCTAAATGGCCAGGTGGACTCCTCTAGCATGCTCAAATTAAGACATTCAATTCTTGTGGAGACACAGTTTCTTCTGCCAGTATACATTAGCAGGGCCCAACTACTATGGTGGTGATCTGTTTAAATGATCGGTTGCAATGCAGCAACCTCGTTATTCCCTAAATTGGTTTTGTTCACTATAGAACAAATTCTGTAGAATTTGAGTGACCTTGGCCATACAAAACCAAAATACTCCTTATCTGGAAAAACACAATATTAAGAACATTAATGAAATGGACAAGCGAGCAGGGATTATACAAAATGACCCTGCTAACTTTGTATCCCCCTAACCTGAACCATATTTTACTTCTCTACCAATGTATCCCAATACATTTTTTTTGAAACAGTATTTGTGAACATCATCAGTAAAAACATGGAAGAACTTTCTCAATTGTAGTTTGACTGCATCTGGTTCAAATGTTCTTTAGCAGCAGCCTGTTAAGCAAGTATATAACCAATTAACATTACCATTTTCCTCAAGTGCTCTTAGAACACAGACATCTATAGAGGAAATAATTGTGGCCTTCTCTCTAGTCCTATGAATAATGGTTTACTCAATAATTTTTCATCTTCTGAGAAATTTTTACTTTCTGTGTTCTACCTCCTCTCCGCCAGCAGCACAGGCAAACAGGGAATGGGGGTCACAGTTCATCCCAGGTTGTTTCTGCTGCTGCTCAGGGAGAGGAGTCCTTCCTCTCCTTCAGCATGGGGTCCCTCCCCTGGGAGGCAGTTCTCTGTAAACTTCTCCTGTGTGAGTCCATCCCATAACATCAGTTCTCCACAAACTGCTGCCACATGGGTCACTCCTCCATGGGGTGCAGTACTTCAGGCACAGCCTGCCCTAATGTGGGTCCCCAACAGGGTCACAAATCCTACCAGGAAACCTGCTCCAGTGTGGGGTCCTCTCTCCATGGGTCCACAGGTCCCTGCCAGGACCCTGCTCCGGCACAGGTTTCCCATGGGTTCACAGCACTCTTTCAGGCATCCACCCACTCCAGAATGGGGTCTTCCATGGGCTGCAGGGAGATCTCTGCATCCCTGTTGTCCTCCATGGGCTGCAGGGGCACAGCTGCCTCACCATGGGCTGCACCATGGGCTGCCAAGGACTCCCAGCTCCAGTGTCTTCTGCTCCTCTTTCTCCACTGACATTGGTGTCTGCAGAGCTGTTCCTCTCACATATTCTCACCCTGCTCTTCTCTGGTCACAATTATATCTGCAAAATGGCTTTTTGATATTTCCTTCTCAAATATGTTATCACAGAGGTGTTGCCACCATTTCAAATTGGCTTGGCCTTGGCCTCGGTGGGTCTGTTCTGGAGCTGCTTAGCATTGACTCTGTTGGATATCAGGGAAGCTTCTGGCAGCCTCTCACAGAAGCCATCCCTGTAGTCCCTCCCACTTCCACAATCTGTCCATGTGAACTCAATCCATACTTCTATAACAGGAAGGTATGTAACCTATTTTTTTCTACATTGCTTATGAATCTGTGAATGATTCTTGTTCTGGTTTTCTTTATTGTCTTCCCTTGTACATTAAGGCAAAGAGTTTCTTTTACCATATGATTAAATGGTCAGACAGCTACAGTGTTTCAATAGCTTTCCATTTCTTCATTTATTTTTTGTATTGATGTTTTCAAATATTAGCTTGCCTTATCATGGCTGTTTCTTGGTTACCAAAGAAATTAAGGAAAGGCACAGCATTCTATTTTCTTCATTTTACCCCACTAGCAACATTCTTCTGCAATACCCCCCATATATTGAGGGGAGAAACAAATCCTGTTAAATGTGTGCTTTGCAGGCCACCTTTTGCTTTCACTTTATGAACAGATCACCTGGTGGCTTTACAACAGGAGCTTGTACTTCAGCAGTTCCAGTCTCACTGAGAGATGCATTAAGTTCTTACATGCTGCCGTACTCAGGCTAGGCTAGTCTTGGTAACTGCACTTTATGATTACCTCATCTATCTCATGACATTTCATGTCAGATCTGAAAGTACAGTTTCTTGCTCACTGGCATTAACCTCAGAACTGAATATGACAGGCTGTGTAACCTCTTATGTACTTTGGAGCTCTCACTACACCAGTTTTCTGTCCATGCACAGTAGTAGTTCATTTTCCTCAGTAGCACGAGACACAGCTTTAATATTCCTGATTGATTACAGCTAGTGAGATAAGGCACAAAAGACTGTTTTAAAGTGACATTGTCAAGTGGATTTTAGTACTTTAAAAATATGTTCATATAAGAACATGTGTATAAAAGAATGAAAAAGACAAAGTCAGAAGCAATCAATTATAAAGGCTATGAAAAATTTCAAGCATATGCTGTATTTCAAATATTTGAAATACAGTATTTGAGAACTCAATTTATAGTCAACAATAATAGACCATGATGTGTGGAATATACAAAAATCTGCGTATTGTACAGGTAAATCAATTCAAGTTTTTGACGGTTATGGTCAAGGAAAATAGTGGTTAATATTTACTGTGAAACTGCCTAAAGGAAGTTCATTCAGTTGGAAAATCAAAGTATAGTATATTAAAAGAATTATGCCTTTCTATAATCCTATTTAATTATTGCCTGAATAATCTGGTCATTTACATATATTTTAGCATGAAAGATACTTTGAAATTAATTTAATTCATGATCTATTTCAGTTTGGTACTCCAAACCCAAAAGCATTTGGATATTATATTTGAGGAATTTTTGCTGCTTGTTAGAAAGAGGGCTGTTTTCTAACTAGAGTTATGGCTTTTGTTTGCTATCTGTTTTAGTTTTAGAACAGTTTTGTGAACATTAAATGTTAGGCAGTGTTTAAGAATTGTTTGTGGCCAATAGATTCTTGGTTATTGTGCACTATGATTCTGCTTTTGAAGTGTTATATGTCAACCAAGAGTGCAGGATGCTGTTTTTCCTCTCTAAGAGTACAGGAAGAAAACCTCAGAAAATTGGTTGGTTATGCTTGCATGCTTGTTTACAAATACTCATAAAGATACTGTATGAAGTATAGATATATACTTAGTATAGATATATAGCTAACTTTATCCAACTACATGGAAATATTAATTAAAGTGTATCGAAAGTAGCTGAAACATAATATAATGCTGAGTTTTCAGGCATATATTTAAATACTTTTATTTCTACTATATCTCTGTTCAGACTTTGCAGGCAGGGAGTAGAAAGACTCCAATGGACAGCTGGACAAGGGCCTACTTGTCCAACTACATTATGTCAACTTTCATGAAAGCTTAATTCGGAGACAAGAATTCAATAATATTTTAATTTCTGTTTAATACTGCTATTGATTTGTATGGTTTGGATTTTTCAACACTCATTACCCTCTTTTAACTTAGATAGTGCCAAAGAGGGAATTTAACTATTTTAATCTCCAGTAAGAGTTTTAAAATCTCTGGTGGACTTCTCAATTTACTGTCAGTATGTTTTCCCTTGGTGGAAAAATCATGTGTTGATGATCTTCATGCAAATTTCTAGATTGTTTAAACAGACCCAAGTAACATCCAGTTATAAAATATGTATCTAAATGAAAAAAAAAAAAAAAACAACAAAAAACAATTACTTGGACTAGCCTGTAAAGGTTTGCTCATTAGTCACTTTCGAGCGAGATGATCTCAATTTATTATACTACTCATTATGATAGTAAGTATGGTTATTTATCTCCTGAAGCTGTGTAAGTGGAAAAAGGGGACTGAATTGCCATTTGGTCAGAATTCGCCCATCTAAACTATATGCATCTATCTTGGTAGGTTTTTTCTTTTCCAACTGGCTTTCAAAAGAACTTTCATCAATCTGCGTGCTCAGGACAGGTTTAATTTAAGGACTGGAGAGTTCTTGACTTAAATAAATAAATAAAAGTTATTTTGAAATTTGTGTTTCTTGCTTTTCTGTTGCACTGCCAGTTACTGTAGGTAATGGATTGGGGTTTTTTTCCTCTTTGGATGTATGGAAACAAGAATATGAAAAGGTCACAGGTGATTTTGTTTTTCCCTTTTAAACTTCAATTATCATTCTTATGTAGTTACTCATCCATGAGGCCTCTCACAAGCTTTCTGGGATTGTTTGTGAATTGTCCTTGGTGCAGAATACAGGTAGTTTCTGATGAGTCAGTTCTGTTTAAGGAGCAAGCCTAGAAAGCCCTCAGAATGACAAAAGATAAACAGCTCCATTTTATAGAAACATAATAATTAAGCATTGGCATTTGTGACTTACGTGTAATTAATGGTCCCATACAATTCCTGCACTGAATATTAAAAGGAAATTTAAAATATTTTAAAGGTGACCAATACAGCATGGCAAAATTATATAAAAATTACAGTTTCTTTAAAAGTCTGGCAGATGTGTGGGGACTGCTATATGCAGTTAAATACATTTGATAATTTTTCTCATGTAATAATAATAGGTCTTGCATCTGTATTTCAGTAGAGTAAAACATAAAGAATTTGCTTCCGTAACTGGCTTGCTGTTCCAATCATTCTAGTAATGGACAATACTGGGTTCTCATCAGCTATTCTTCTAGTTGTTGCTCTTATGCAGCTCTTAGTTTTTCTGATTTAATGGGAGAGTTTACAACATAAAGATGCAGCATCTGATTCTTGCAATGAGAAAACATTACACCAGACAGGGCAGTGCTACTCCAGAATGATGTCAAATGGGCCTTAATCAGCCTCCTCCATGCTGTTATAGAGAGGAAAGAAAAGGAGTTTGAGGGATCTTCTGCCTGGTATACAAAGATATAACAATGCTCAGGAGTAACTGATGAACCAGGCAAACATGTCCAAGAGACATCACACGTTAACATCGCAGTGGTGAAAGTACCCAGATGTGATGGGCTGTCTGACACCAGAATCAGAGTTGGATCTTTCCCTTTAAATGCTTTGGTTTGAACAGGAAGTCACCCATCTTGTGTTCTGCCTTTGAAATCTTTCTAACTTGACCCAAGGTCCCTGTAAGCTGTGGTTTGCTGCTTTATTTTGCTATTTTTTTTACCTTTGAGTCACTTCCATTTGGGGCAGCCATATTTGTAGTGTCACATAGGGCAGCCGGTGACTATTTCCTAACCTTTATTTTATAAGATGTAGCTGTTATTTTTTCCTTTCATTATTTAATACTTTGAATAATTTAAGTATTTAAAAATTTAAATACATTATTTATAACATATTACATTCTGTGATGTTTCATCATTTTCATCCAAAAACTTCTCTTACTGCTGAGGCACAATAAGTTTAATTTTAAGGCCAGTTCTAGCTACATGAGATTTGATGAGTAAATTATTCTCATATCTTTTCTCTAATGTAATGAAGTTCTTCTAGCCTTATGTTTGCCATGGTAGGCACTGTATAGGTCTCTCTGTCAATGCAGCTATCAGCTGTGCTCTGTAAAGCCCATGGTGATCTTAACATGAAGCAGTGCTGCATAAGAACTAGATCTGCTACTGAATACTGATTTAAGTCCGTACATTTTTATATTATTTTGTTGAAATATGTTAAAGTTGCATATTCTTAAAGCAAAGGAAGGATCTGACCAAAGTATCTTGAGTGAAGTGTTTTTGTTAATTCACTAATAGTTCTTCATGGCAGATACTGGCTAAGGAATTTCAGTGTGAAACAAGAATGTAACAACAGTTGGCTTCCAAACTCCATTGTATTTTGCTTATACATTGAAATTCAATTGAAATTTGGTAGTTACAGACTTAAAGAATTTTCATATAGACTTGAAGTAACAAAACTTTTTTTTTTCTTGATCTCAAACTACCGTCAATGTATTTATTAGGATGTACAGAGATCACCCTTTGTCTATCTGCTGTGGACAGACTAGAATGTGGGCTTTGCTAATACTGTGTTAAGGGAGGAACTAGCTTAACAGAAAGGGTAACGTGGACAAATGTTTCATGAGAAGAGGTTTGGACCTAAAATCAATGTTGAAAATAGAAGGAACAAGTCTAACACCTCTTTCTTCTTAAATAAATAATTAAAAAAAAATCATTTTATTTCCACCCTCTTTAATTGGCCACCTCATGGCTCATAACAGTATGGATACAATTTAAACACACTGTATATGAAAAAATGAAATTGCTGGCCAGCTGTAACTATATAGACTGAATTTCAGCCTCAAGTGACTTTGACAATGGAGTTATTGCAGACAGTGCTGTAATAACAACATTATCACCCTGAGTGGATACATACATGAACTATTCTGTAAATAGAACTTGCAATTCAGAAAACTCAGCTCAGGCTTTAGGCATTGGAGAAATGGATTACAGCTTCACAGTGATATGCTGGAGCAGGTTTTAATGGTTCAGGAAACCTCTTGGTTAGCCTGCTGTAAGGCCCCTAAGGAGGCTGTTTCTGGAGAGGTCACCACTCCCTTTGATATTATAAAAATCACCTTTGCCTGTGATTGTCTGGAGCGATGTTTTTGCCTTCAGAATGTGGCTCACTGAACTAAATGGAACAAATGCACTGACTTGTAAGTTCCTGGGATAAAAGCCCAAACTACCGTCTAATTAATCAGCTTTCACTCGTGCACATATACTTGCACACTGGGCAACACACTTCAAATTCTACACATAGAAAAGAGTAGTTTTTGTAGCAAAAGAGCATGTTTCAAGAAAATGGACTGAATTTGGTAGTTGTTCTTCTAAAACTGTCCCCTTGTCCCTTCACTTCCCTCCCAGCCTCTCTACCACTGGTTGTGAAAGCATATTTATGTGTTGCTGAAAAACCCTTGTTTCTTTTTCAGTCCTTCACCTCATAGAATAAGGAATTTTAGCACAGGCAGTGTGGGCTTTTCAACTGATGCAGGGACCCCCTTCTAAAATCCTTGATTATAGCTACAGTGAGAGGTTCCTGAAGTAAGATGATGCTAATTTTTTTTACATTTTACCTTGTTTAGAGATAAAAAGTGCCTTTATCATTGTAAAACACTACTTTCTATCATTAGGGAAGCTGCGGGTGTAAAAATATGCAGACTGTTCAAAGAGGTCGCATTCTTTCTTGTAAGAAACATCATTATCTTTAAATATGTGAAACTTATGGTAAAACCTTGAATAGTCTCTTGGTATCGAAGTGAGGGCTATTTTTGGTTTCATGACTTTGAATATGACACTTGGTGCATGGGCCACATGGGCTACGTAGGTCTTGCAGTAGAGTGAAATACAAGCTGTGTCTCAACACAGAAAGTGTCACTCCTTCCAGAGAGCTTGGCAGCATTACAGGTTTGAAAGTGGGAAAAATGTTGGACCTTCATATATACAGATATATGTCTCTGCTTGAAAATTACAAACATTTATTATTTACTATAACTATAGTCTTCATTTTGGAGAATATGAACAAATATCCAGGGGCTGGCATTTAAATCGAAACTGCCTCCAGGCAGATCTTATTTGCAAACTGAACCTGTACTGCTGTCATAAACTCCACATCATAGAAACCACTAACACTGATTCTGTTCAAAACATTTGTGTCTTCTCAACATTTTCAGTATATTGCTTGAAAGAACATTCATGCAATATTAGGAAAGTTTCCAGAGTACAGTAATTCTCTATTATACATCACTTGCTCCATAAAATAGGTTTTTCTCTCTATTCACACGTTGTTAGGAGCTCTTTGCATAAGTGTTTGGGTAGTAATATTGCCTCGAGTAAAGAACAGTACCTTTTAGGAGAAAATTCTTTGTAGTTAACTATAAAATATGGCAGGCCATTTGTTGGGGGAAGTTAACACTAAATGAGTCAGAGGAAGCCAAAATCTCAGTCCATTTTGAAATAATTTCTTCCTCTGAAAGTGTCAGACAAACACGTTCAGAGCTGAACCCATTTTTCTAATGAGTTTTGAAATTCTGGTGAGGTACCATGTCACATCACTATAGTATCATTGTGAAGTACTGTCCTCCTTATGCCTTTTTCTTCTGGTTGTAGGTGGAGTTGAGGTCACCAAGTATTTTCATGTTAGTATAGATTATGGTAAATATGGGGTCAGGAATTCTTAGCAAAACAGAGGATAAGTATCCTGCTTAGATAATTAAAAGCAGGGCTATAGAGATAATACGCAAAATAGCTGAATCCAAATTACTTTTGTTATCTCCTATTTTTGAATGTTTCACTTCACAAACAATGTACGTACAGTGTATGCTAAGAGTATATGTAAGGAAGAACAGTGTTTACTGAAACATGCATGGCTGTTGGTTCCTTCAGGATTTACAGGAGTGATGTGATCACTGCAATTTTTAATTTTTTGTAAAAAGCAACCTAAGTTAAAGGCATCAGGTGACCTTAATGATATGCTGCAGCTTTTGAGCCACAAAGTATAAATCAAAGGTGTGCAGGTGTAAGGTCAAAAGATTGTAATATAATGTAATACTGCACTTAATGGATGTGCCTTGGAGTGTGTTTTATACTACAGCATCTTAGGTAAATGAAGCATTTTTCAAGACCTAGTGACCTTAAACTTCACAGAATCACAGAATCGTTAGTGTTGCAAAGGACCTCTGGAGATCACCCAGCCCAAACCCCTGCCAAGGCAGGGTCACCTGGATAACCTTGTATCTAACTCATTCTAAGAGTACCATTTGTCAAGTGTTGTGCTTTTGTTGTGAACATTATAACAAAGAACTGCAAATAAAACATCATCTGGTGTTTTGTTTGTTGTTTTTTCAGTTTTTTGTTTGGTTTTTTTTTTTTTCTTCCTAATTTGACGTATTGGTTTAATGAGATCTGATTCCCTTTAGAATTACCACAGAGGATTTCTCCTCTGCATCAGTAGTTAACATCAACTTATGCAATATAATACCCATTTGTTTCTGAGGTAACTCTAAATCATTATCTTTTTCTATGCACATATATTTGAACCCAATTTATATCATCATTCTTCCCCCTCATTCTCTGAATGCTATGGAATGGCTCTGCAATAAACAGTAGCGGTAAATCCCAGCCAAAATGCAACTTCCTGTCAACAACAAAAGGTGCATTTGGCAAGCTCTGAGCTCGTTTCAAATTCTATTTAATTTATTGGAGTTATACTATGATCACTGCAGAGGTGATACACTTGGGAGCATTAGTACACAGACAAATTATAATCTCTCATGCATGCTTTTACTTCAGTTACATGTGGCTAGAATTAAGTAGCAAATTTTGCTACAAATCAATTACTACCCAATTGTATTTTGTAAGTGGTCTTCAGTCAAAAACTATTGATTTTCTTCCTAAGCTGTGCTTTTTTACTAATTCATCCATGGAACTGTATTCAGAGAAAAATAAATGATAAAATTATACATATTGAAAGAAGTGTTATTTTAAGACTCTGCTGAAAAGTGGATTAAAATATTTATCTTGGGATTAGCAGTATACTGTTCAGTACACTCATGGGTTTAGTTAAATACTTGATATAACTGATCCATAAATTTGAATTCCCTACTGCTTCTAATAAATTATAGCCATAAAAATACAGTTTTGAAAATAGTAACCTACTTTCTATCAAAATTATCTCTATTCAAACTGAATCAGAAAAAGCAAATCTAAATTCACTTGGGGGGGACTGTTATGGCTAGAAATATTTTCTAAGTCACAGGACCGGTAAGAATTTTGTGATTTAAATGATAATTAATGAAAACAGCTTTGGGAGACTCAGAATGCATCTAGGAGACCAAATCATCTTCTCAGGCCCTTAAATTGCAGTTTTCCTATTAAAAATTGCAGTTTTCCTGTAAAATTAAGTTTTGAGGGGTGCTGTGAAAAATTTTGTGGGTTCTTTTTGGCTGACTGTATGTTTAAAACATGTTAGGAAGAATTATTTTGCTTAGTTCTAAGTAGTACACATGAAGAATTAATTCTACTTATAGATATTCTAATTATAGATATTTTAAATGTAGGCCCGGGATTCAGATTTCCATTCTTTTCTTCCATATGAACTGGAAAGCAGGAACCTCTCTCTTATTAGCTGTCTCAGAGTAAAACCACAGAAGCTGGGAAGGTGGAGAATTAGGAACTTCAAACTTGAGCCTAAAAATCAGATATTAAGGAGTTGTGTCCCTGTCTTAATTTAGTATAAAAATTAATTTAAGTATGAAATGCATAAGTACATCCTGTGTGTGGAGTCATGTTTGTATAACATAACTGTAGTTATTCCCTGTGGCAGGAATCCACTCTGTCTGGATGCCAGCTGCCTGACAAAGCCACTTTATCACTGCCCTCCTTATCTGAGCAGGAGAGAGAAAACAAAATGAAAGGCTCATGGGTCGAGATAAGGACAGGGAGAGATCACTCAGCAGCTACTGTCATGGGAAAACAGACTCAGCTTGGGGAAAATTATTTAGTTTAATTTATGACCAATTAAATCAGAGTAGGGCAATGAGAGGAAAACTGCAAATCTTAAAACCTCTTTCCCCCACCCCTCCCTTCTCTCCGGTTCAGCTTTGCTCCTGATTTACTCTGCCTCCTTCCTAGAGAGGTGCAGGGGATTGGGGGCTGTGGTCAGTTCATCATACTTAATTTCTTCTCGGTGGGAAGACTCCCCACACTCTCCCCCTGCTCTGGTATGAGTCTCCTCTGTGGGCTGCAGGCGGATCTCTGCTCCTCCGTGGGCCCCATGGGCTGCAGGGGCACAGCTCCTTCCCCCTGGGCTGCAGGAGAATCTCTGCTCTGGCACCTTGAGCACCTCACTGCCCTTCTTTCCTCACTGGCCGTGGTGTCTGCAGATTTGTTTCTCTCAAATGTTTTCACTCCTCTCTCCAGTCAAAGCTGCAGCTGTGTAGTTTTACCTAACTTATACATAAGTTATTTCAGAGGCTCTGATGGGCTTGGCCTTTACAAGTGCCAGTGGCAGGTACATCCTGGAGCCAGATATCACTGGTTTTTTCATACACAAGAGAAGCTTCTAGCACCTTCTGACAGAAGCCAGCCCTAGTAGCTGTCCCTCCCACCCCAACTTTGCCATGCAAACCTGATACATTCCCTCAGTGTAGTTTCATACTGTGTCAGGATGTGTGGATGTGACTGTTACCATGAGAGATTCTTCTCTAGGCTTTTATGGTTGAATGGCACCAGGAACCAGTGGGGCTGTTGAATGCCATGAGACCAGACTGGCTGGCTGATGGAGAGCCTGGTTTGGGGCACTGCTGGAACTGCTGACCAGGTTAGATTGCACAGGCAGCGTGTCTGCTCTACCAGTGCCAACAGAGCAGCTAACAGGGCTGGGGGGACAAAGCATTACCTGGAGGGTGTTTGAGGGATTGCTAGAAGAGGGAAAATGGTAAAATCTATTTGCTTCTTTTCTGTTCAAAACAATGCTGGAAAACAGCCTTTGAAGAAGGCTGCAAGCTTCTCCTGCTAGACCACTAGTTATTGTGAGGGAGACACTTTAAAATGTGAAGATGGTAAGGATGATAATAGAGAAAAAAAAATTGATCTTGAATGAAGCAATGAAAAACACTATATTCTCAATGTAGCAGCAATGACTATGAATGTATTGCAAAAATATAAAACTATTCCAGGCCTTGCCTCGAATTCTTGGCATTCATATTTATTTATGCAAACTACATTAATTTAAATTTTTTGCAGACAGGACACATGAAAAATTTTGGAATTAAGTTTACTTTTGCAAGTGAATGAATTTACTGTTCAATATTAGCATATAAATTTACTGGCCTTCACTGATGGCTAGGGGAGTGGGAATGTCATTATTATGGGGAATGAGGCTCCAAACATAGAGAACTTGTATGTGTTAAAGCTACTCAGTTACTCAGGATGGTTGCATACTTTATTTTGCACAGGAGTATGCTGTTGATCTCTAGGACTGCTATGATACCTGCTAAATTTTCCATTTCTCCTTTTCTTTTTATAAGCAAAAATATAAAATATGCCACCTTTGACATGCTTTAAATTTGAATTCGGCGGATAGAAACATGTAGAGTGGGTCTGAATTGAGACAATGCTATCCCAGATTTTGACTGTGGATTTTTTTCCCTTCCTCCAAGTGCAGCTGGGCTGTCAATTTGTTATTTGCCCAAAATGTCAAAAAGTCTGCAAGAGGAATAGTTTGCTTCCATACTCCCTCCTTTTGTTGTAAGTCATGTCCTCACTGCTGACAGTAATCAGGAGATTCAAGGACTCTCCATCTCTGTTCTGTCTTTAATTCTTTAATTCAAATGGACTTGAAGACTTTAAAGGAAATGGGATTGGATTAGATGTATTAAAATTAGCTAAAGAGGTACCTAGATAAATCTAAGGCAGATTTTCAGGGTAAGACTAAGCTTCTTTCTCTCTGGTTGTGCTGATTTGGGTTAATATTATAAGTGTCGGAGACTTCCCAAGGAAGAAGTTGCTGCCTTGGAAATTGATGACTTGTGTGGAAAGTAGCAGAATCACAGCATAACTTCATCAACAAATGGAATTCTGTGGAAGGTTTGGGTTCTTGGTTTTCATATGAAGTATTTATCTTCTCTCATTCCCACAGTGCTGAGCTGGCCTTAGCAGCTCTTCAGATGCCCATTTCTCTTCAGTAGGGTCAACACTTGAGAACGAACAGGATGAGTGTGTAATGCTGTGATCAATGAATCCTGTCACAATTGGCCGGGTGGTGCTGAAAGAGGGGAGGGATAAATTATTTAATTATCCAAGTTTCTGTTTTCTGGTGGTCTTTCTTCCCCTACTGCATGTGGCAGCTGATCTTTCATGACAGGGAATCATACCCAGCTGCTCTCAGCACCTCTGTCTGAGAAAAAACAGGAACTTGAAAATAATTATCAGTGGTTTCTTTAGCAGGGGATATGATCACGCATGGATTCCTAAAAAAAAAATGCCAACATACAAGAACAACCAGGCCTAGGGGTAAATTTTCTTCCTCATTTTTGTTTGTTGCTGCAAAAATGTTTTCAGCATCCATTGTGCTGAGTAGTACTTATAGAAAAGAACACGTGTGTTCCCAGCAATTTGATGCTGCGCTGCTGTAGTTTGACAAATGGGGAGAAGTGGCTTGTGTCATGAATATTGACAGTATCAATCACAGGGCTGTCATGAAATTAAGAAGGGCCGTCACAAGGAGAAAGATCCATGAGTGTTTATGTTCATTCTCCTTCTCCATATTTCATTGTCAAGAGTGGTTAGCTGGTATTCTTGTGCTGCTCAAAAAAACCCCACTGGAAAATCTCCTTTACTCTGGCTATGACCAGAGAAAATGACAATAATAGTTTATGCTACAGATATTGATCAGAGTGGACATTATTTCTCATTAAAAGGAGCTGTTAAGTATGAAAAACAGAGCTTGGAAAACGAAATTGCCCTGGGGTAGCTCTCTTAATGGACTAATTCCCACAGATTTGCACCCACAGGCACTGCCTTTCGTGCAGTGCTCATCCCAGCTTTATTGCTGTGCAGAGAGCCCACAGCAAGGATGGGACAAGTCCTCTCTTGCTTTACTGAAAGAAAGGCACTATTTGTGAGAACCACGTGAGGTGAGTGAACCCTACAAATGAGTATTGAGCATAAGTAGGCAACCATGGGCTTTCAGCAGCGACTGTTTCATGTTAAAATGGTGATCACTGGATTGCCTCCATCCATGTATTGAATGTGACCTTATGTGTAATGATATTTTATGCATCAGTGCACGGCTTCAGTGTAATTTGTAAATTGTGGGTCCTAGCGTTTGGGCGTCTGTGCATTGTACACATGTGCAGTTACTTCTGCAAATGTGATGAAGAACAACATGAACATACAGTCTAGGCAACTGGCAAACATGGAGTGTCAAGTCAAGAAGAGGCCTACTTAATTCTGAAATTTTGATTAGATTACTAAATTTGATCCATGCAAAGAAAATAATTTGTAATACCTAGAAATTTCTGGTCTGGCTGTGTTTTCACCCCTCAAATGCTTTTATGTCACTGGCACCCAGAAAGATTCAAAGGTGATTAGATATATCTTTTCTCATTCTACCTGTTCCCAAGTATTAGATTACTTAACAGGAAAAATAAATTTCTCCAGCTCAGTCAGTAAATGCAGACAAAGCATAAAATCAACACCTTTTTTCTACATTTCTCCATGCTACTCATCACCATAGTATTTATATGCCTCAAATATTACCGCTGGATCCTTGAAATATGTCTGCACAGGAAGAGAATACACTTACCAAGGCTTTACAGAGAAGTAAAATTAATGTATCCCTTAATAATACAGAACATCTATGCTAAAGTGGGGAAAAAAAGCCTGCCTTTTCTGAAAAAAAGATCTTTTTTATCCTTTTATCTTGTATAAAAATCTATTTTCCTTTCCACACTGTGTGAGTATAATGTAAAGAAAGCCTGACACTGAAACTGACTTAGACTTGGTATTACATCCTAACTAGTCTTGACCCATCCCACCTGTGTAGTTTGGGGTTTTTTGGCTTTTGTTGGAATTTTATTGATGTTATTATGGTTTAAAATTATTACCTAAATTTTTACCTAAATTTTTATTGATGACATACATCTTTTTGTTTCTAATGAGATTAGTCATTGGGGTTTTGTTGTTCACTAACCTAATATTAGTCCTGTCTCTCTGTGGCTATGTACAGGATACAACACTTTTTTTGAACTCAGATTCCTTAGAGATACCCTGACTTTTGTCACTTTTTAACAACTCTAGAAGGAAATAACATAGCTTAAAGAGTGTGATTCCAGTGATGGAACAGTGCAGCACAAGTCTGTAAAAAGGATCTCGAAAACCAGGGTATTGTTACAGTATATCATTATCTGGACATTTGTCATAGGACAGGTTTTCATAATAAACTTCAAAGAAGGTGGAAGCCCAGATCTAAGCTTCAGGTTTTTCAGAAGTACTTCTATAACAGGAGCTTTGTATTCCCTGCACTTTGACCAGTAATCTCCACGCGACCATTAAGGTTGAAATAAAGCTGGTTTCTCTATCTGGCAATGTAAGGTGAAACTAGAAAGACTGAATTTTAAATCTTTTATTCTATTTTATTCATTTAAATCCTTCTTGCTTCCCTGAATTTTCCTTAATCTATCTGCTATCTAAATAAAATCAGAGGTGGGGCATAATTATCTGTGAATCCCTTTCAGTAGATTGATTAAAGATGAAAGATAAAAGAACATCAAATCTGAAACAGGTGAAGGAGAGCATGGAGAATGCTGGACCAGCAGACCACTTTTGTAGATTGTATGCTGAATGAAATGCCATTAAAATAGCTTTTTTCACAGCATTACAACATGAACTATGTTCATGGTTCTTCCAGAATACAGACTGAATGAAGAATCTATTCATAAAGCAGTTAATGGCTACCTTTCATGGGTGTATAAGCTTCTGAAATTTACCCATTTTGCTTCTAGGGGCCTTAACTCCAATTCTTGAATACCTTATATTTCCAGATATTCTGAGTAAATAACAGACAGACAATATGTTTCACTTAATTATCTTACAGTTCTGTATACAAATTGGCAATATTTTAAAGCATTAAAGAAGCAAAAAATCTATACATTTTTAAGTCTCCCTCAATTTTTGTACCTTAATATTTTTAGAGGCAGCTAGAAAGATTTTTTGCAAGTTTTATGTAAAATTCATCACTATTTCTGTGATCAAATTTTTTTGTGTGTTTTTGCTGATGCAAGTGCCTAAGTCTAAAGGAGTATCTTCTCATTAGTTTCTACTCCAGACATATAAGAGAAAACACCTTTAATAGGATAAAATTCCTCATTTTTTCAAGAGAGGATACATTCTACTTATAGTGTAGGTGCAAGGAAGTGACTTACGGCACAGATGTATTGCAGATTCTGTCTCTCATTCTTTCTCTCCTTGGATAGTATATGCCTCTTAGTTCTAAAAATCTTGACCAAAAGACAATTTTAGACATTTATACATCTACTATTAGATATTCCATCTGTTGTGTTTAGTTGAAGTCTTGCTTTTTCCTATTCTTTTTGGATGTTTTGGTTTTTTTTTTTTCTAGAGGATACTGTAAGAAGCTTTAGATATTAGCACCATGGTCTCAGGTGATCTTGCAACCAAGAGGTCAGATGAGTGAACTGACATAGCGTTTTTAAATGTGCTGCTTTGTCAGGAGGCTGACAGTTCTCCTGCTATGTACATAAAATCGCATATTGCTGTGAATGCTAACGTGGTTGTCAGCAGTGGTTTCGCCATTCTTTTTAGCCTGTGTCATGTAAGATTCCTTTAAGCAACTAAAAAACCAGCCATAATCCATTTGATTTTCTGTCTTCCCATGAGGAAAAGTTTTGACAGATGATAAATAGCAACTGCTGACAATCATCAATGTGGAGCTATCATGCTTTTACATTAAATACAAAAACAGAGTTGTAATGTCACCAGGGATAAGACTTTTGACACATAAGAGACAAATATATAATCCTCAGAACTAAATCACTATTGGGATCTGAGGAAGTGCAACAAAGCACAGCTGCTTTTAGAATCTCACAAAGTCAAACTAAAGCTAACTTTGATATCTGGAATTGTATGCGTGTTCCAATCCAGGATATCTTGCTGTTGAGCCATAAGCTGCTGTTATACATGCAAACATCAGTGAATGTATGTGCACAAAGCAGAAAGGCACTGTACAGCACTGTCTTGTTTAATTAGGGCCAAAAAGGGACCAACATCAAAATAAAGAATGGTGCTTTCTGAGCCAGGGCTAAAGTTGCCAGATCTTACCATAGTAAAAACTCAGTCACACAAGTACACTGAAGTATTTTATTTTGTGATATTTATTTCTTGCAGTTTTACCCATTTACTCATGAAAGAACAACTGTTAAAAATATAACTAGTAACTTCAAGTACTTTGTGCTGGCTGGTAGTTTTTTGCCATAAAATCTGAATTAGACTTTTTTCTGACTGGGTGTTTCTAAAATTTTTCATCTCACCAGATGGGAAAGTGCCGTCAATGTAGTGGTACTTTTAGCATAATCTCTCTTCTAATGTAAAGCATAATGTATTTTACAGCAATTTTCAAAACAGAAGTCATTAATATAGAACTCTGTTCTTGTAATTGACATTTCAGTCTGTGCTTATTTCCAATATACACTGTAAAGTTTCAGTTCCATTCTTTACCTGCCAAAAGCAAGAGAATAGGTTAAGAGAAAGTGGTTTAGAGAGATATTGAATAGACCTGTGTTAAAAGGACAGGTTAAAAGGACATAAGTCCTGTAGTATCAGCATAAAGCAAAGAGGAGGAGAGCTGGGTAAAACTGAATTACATAGAAATTTTAATCTAGTTGAAATGTATAGGCTATGAAAATTCTGTCATAATATGATTTCTTTTAGGGAAAAAAAAAGAATATATATGCTTCCCCTACGCTTTTAATTATTCCATTCTGCTTTTACTAACTACTACTACTAACTACTTTTTATTTTGATTTGAAAATGCAGAAGGATTAGAAAGAGTACCGTGTTTATACCAGTGCATTTTTTCGTAAAATGAAAAATAATTTCAAATGATATTTTTGTAAAATGTAAGTCAAAAGACAACAGCTTTATGCACATGCCCTTTGATGCATTCACTTTCCTCCTCCTTTTTGTCACTCTCTGGCTGGGATTACAAAATTTTCTTGGGGCTTATATAGAGGGCAAGCTGTGTGGCTGAACTGCGGATATCTTTGAGACTGAGATTTGAGGTTGGAATGTTTTTTCACCACTGTCAGATGCCTCAAAACTTCATAAGGCCCACCTGCCTAGATGAACATGTTCTATAACAGTTGTAAGAGGAAAACGTGTCTTTATTCCCATCCATGGGGTTCTAGATCATAGCTGCTTTCCTATGCTGTGACAAAGCTTTTTATAATGTGGAATTTCTCACTCGGTTGATTAACCTGAAGGAGTTTTCACCAGCTGATCTACCTCTGTTTACTGAGAATCACTGCTGTCTTGCTTTATCTCTATAATGGTCCCATTGTTCCCATTTCAGGAACAGGAGTCAAGTGAGTTGCACACGCTCCCAATGCAAAATTTTTTTTATTAATTTCAGTGACCTATTTTATGTAGATATCAATATTATGAGATTGCAGTATCCTTTTTGCTTTTAATATTTGGGAATGAAAATGGCCTTTGTATTAACTTCAGAAATGTATTTTATGTCTTTAGCTTCCTAAATGTTTTAACTAGAAGTGTTTACATTAATCCAATAGAAAAGGAAGTTTAGGGAGATAGCAGTCAATACCGTTTGTATCTGTTAGATAAAAGCTGCTTGCATTAGTGTTCCATCATGTCTTAATGTGACAAGCTTGAAGTCAAGACAAGAAGAAATCTATGGAATGGATAATTTAAGCAGAAGTACCCAAGTGTAACAGACAGCAGAGAAACTGTATTTCCAGCTTGTGAAGTCTCAGAGGAGGAGTAGTTTTTTCGTATAATAAACAGAACATCCACCATCAAATGTTCTCTTTAATCCTTCTGGGACACTGACTGTTCAATTTTAACGAGAGCTTGGGATCCTAAAAGTGTGCTCAAAATATGCTTTTCCTGTCACAGTATCTGTCTTGCAAATCTTATAAAATTAAACTTTGGAATTTAGAGTTTTAGAAGAAAGGATAGTGAATATTCATTCTGCAATTTAGGACTTACTGAATATGTCTGGAACCATGGAGAATCAGAGCAATGTAATGAATAGCTTTAATGAACACATCAAATACAGATGATGAATGTACAGCTGAAATGGAGTCCTACTTTGTGCTGTTAGTTTTAGTGCATTTTTCTTCTGGAGTGGACCTGCTAACAAAAGCATTTTGGCTTCAGAAAAACTAGAAGGAAAGTAAACTGAAGAAAAATATATTATCTCCATATTGTTTCATTTTATTTTAATATAGGCACTGAATAAAATGTTTCTCTGATTCAAATTTATGAGAGAAACTATTTAAATTCTCATCAGCTCTACTAAATTAATGCGCTCCAGGTCTAAATGGTTATTTGTGTTCTTAAATTTTACAGCCTGCCAAATGCTTTTTTTTTTTTCCTTTTAGCCATCTAAGTAACTCATAATCTGGGCAAGAACCTCCATGGATCTGTCTGGTGAGGGAATATGGTCCCTCTGATAGTTTTTCTTCCTTCCATGAAAACACTGTGACTCCATTTGGTTAGCATCAGACAACTTAATTGTGATATTGTTAAGGGAACAGCTCTCCTTGTATGGCAGAAATAATTAGTGAAGTCAGTCAAGATGGCACAATACACACCAATAACACCAAACCAAGTGTAATAATTGCTTTGTTTTCCAAGTGCCAAGCAGCACTCTGCAATGCCTTAAGAGAAAATACCTGGGAAATGTAAGGGGCTTTTTATCAATCTACTGGGTCATGTTATCAATCTACTCAGTACAGTATCACCCCTTCCACTTCTTTTATTCAAGAGCTGAAGTACATAGAACTGAACTATCATTTCTCTATATTTAATGTGGTTGTTCTTCTAGTCTGTCTGCCTGGGTTTTTTTGTATTTCTATCTTTTGTGGCACAGTTGTGAGTACCTGGAAGGACCTTACCCAGTGATACAGTTTTCAAAACTGATAGAAATGTGAGAACTGCACAGCATCCTAAAAGAGTACTGATTTGGGTTTTTATAGCTACAATATTTTCTCATGAGAAAACGTTGCCTTACTGTGTTATTAGCTCTTTATATTCATTCTTGGAGACTTTTAGCTAACATCAAAAGGAAAAGAGCATGCCAGACTACGTAGTAGTTTGTAAGTTAATATGTTTTTTGGGATGTAGGTAATTGAGTGAGAGTTCTCAGTCAGAAACAGAAAAGTATCCCAAATGCTGTGTTACTCTGCATTAGAGATCTCCCTTGATTTTTAATAGAGAGTTTTAAGAAGTCTTCAATGTGGGAAAAAACATATGTCTGCTAAACTCTAATGAGAAATACTTAAAACTAATCTTTGCACTTCTAGAATCATCTTTCCTAAAAAATTTTAAATACAGAAGTTGTTCTCTCTGGCTTGGATTCCTCACTTTAGAGGTCATGCTCTGTCTTACTACATACACATATAGGCCTTACAGAACTTGAAAGTCCAAGCAGAAAGAGCACTCAGTAGAGTGGGCCTTTCTGAGTGGGACAAACAATTTCATTAATTAAAACAGGTATTTCAGAAAGGTGAGATCGTGTTTTTCACGCTTGCAATACTGTCCCCTCCCTATCAAGGACTTCTCTTTTGTTTTGCTTTGATCAGGTGTTACAACAGCACTGATCAGTCTTTCTGCAGATTGTGTTACATGTAGAACTAACTGTGATGTGCAGGGAATTCTGAATGGGAGGCAGAGGAATGTAAGTGGATTTGAATGAAAAGCTTTAAATGCATGTGTTGTCAGGTAGGAGGTGATTCTCAGGGACTCTGCACACCTATATATCCCCCCACTGGAAGATTTGGATGTCAGGCGTTTAAGCATTCAAGTAAAGCCTCATAGCTTGTCAGAAGTCTGCTCTGGTACTTGGATTTTTAATTTTTACATGGCTGAAAATGAAACAGGTTTTAACCTTATTTCCACTTTCTGAAGAAATAAAAATAAATGAAAGAATGATTCTTAAAGGGCAAATATTTATGGAGAGGGGAAGAAAAATGTGGGTTTTACATTTTTTATCTTTGTGCTTTTGTTTCATATCTTTTGTGCTTTTGTTTTTCATCTTTTGTGCAATTTCTACTTTCTCATTACTCACTGCTTCATTCTTGCACCTTTCCTCTTGTTTTGTAACACTTTCATGCAAATCTTTTTCTGGAGGCTTCCCCCAGGCTACCCTTCATCTCTCTAGAAAATTCTGTTCCCTTTCATTAGCATCCCTTTTATTTGATTCTCTGTTCTTTTATGTGTTCTACCTATATTTCAGTTCTAGTTCAGCNGGGGGGGGGGGGGGGGAGTTGTTGATTAGTGGGTTTTTTCCTTATCCTTGATTTCAGCAGCTTTGGAGGGTTACTTTTTCCCTGCATCTTTATGATGTCTCTGTCTTGCTGTTTTCACAGAATTTCTTCTGGTCAAAATGCCAAACCTATCAGACAGTGTTGTTTTTTGAATCCAAGCATTATTGACAGAAGATTTTGGTATGCCCTGACTGAGTGGGAACCAGTTAAAAACCCTGAAAATAAATTAATTCATATCTACTGAAGATGTGATCTAAGTCTCTTTAGCAACTTCTGTATGTAGTTATTTAGGATTTATATTATGAGACAGAATGTTTTATGTAATATCTTGTGATGATATATATAGCATCTCACCATCAAGATATGTTTTCATATTTTTTGAAATATTTTAGTTTGTAGTGTCCAAAGGTTGAAAGATATCTAATAACATGAAGTAAATAAAATTTGGTACATTTTTAAAAGTTATATAAGTGATGACTTATATAACTTTTGATGACTTTAAAAAAAAATTTTAGGTATTTAAACACCCATTGATTTCTGTAGTTTATCCTTGCTGTATGCTAGTTTTAATATTTTGAATGCTTAAAAATCAGTCTTCGCAGATATAGTCAAGTTGTCACACAAATTTTGGCCCACTTTCAACTTCAACATTGGAATTAGCTTCATGTAGGAACATTAAGGTATTTATATTCTGCCTTTGTATGTGAGCCTACACATGTTTTAGAATATGTGAGAAGTCTGTAAACTGCATGCCAAAAAATCCTTCTTGGATAGTTGCAAATCTCTTATGCCTCTACCCACAGTTTACCCCATGGCCTAAACAAGAGCTTACCTTTAATTAAATTAGTGGTTAAATGGCCATCTCAGAAGTCTACTGGCTATCAAATTAAGCATGATATAATTCAACTTCAACTTATATAATTCACTCCATTTCTAATAATTTGTTCAGGAGCTTTAGCAATATGTTTGTCCTTGATGTCAGTATGAACTGTATCTCTAAATTTTTTTCAGCTCCTTCAAAGTCTAATGAATTATGAGTTCAATATTAAGCATTTTGCATACAGAATTCTTGCTAAGTTAATAGGATGTTTGCCTGTTAAAAATTGCAGAATCAGACTGAATTAATCCATCCTGCTTTTGAGAACCTAAAATAAACAGAACTGCTGCAGTATGCCTTGGCAAAGTATTTCAATGTCTAACTGAATTACTGTTTGTACTTTCTAATATCTAATTTAACATTTTGCATGAATTTGCAATCAGGCTGCTATCAATCCATGCCCTTCCTCTTAGGATGAGATGTAACACTATGATTATTTGTAAATCCTTTCTAAAAATCTGCAGCTGACTAATCTGAAGCTGACTAATCATTCTTCACGGTGAATAACCTATCCTCCAAAGTTGTAAGATGTGTTGATGTCCAGCTAGTGCTTTATTTCATCCTAGTGATGTCATTTCTACAGTGTGATGTGGTGATCAGATTTGCACACAATATTCAACATGCGGCCTCTGTATTCTTTCATGTGTTACCTGAATGCCTTCCCTTGAAAAAATTTAATTCCCTTTTTATTCTTTCCCCTCTATCTTATACAATTTCTTACTCTGAACATTTGTTTACCTTTTTATTGCCGCAAAATACTGTGTATGATCATGGAAAACACTTTGTCTTATTCCCACTTTTTTTCCTGGTCCGTATTCTGCATTCTGCTTTAATTTAGGTTTCAGACTCTGTGATTATTTTTGGTCCCTAGTCTCATTACCTTTTACTTCTTTACATGGAACTGCATAAACTACTTAGCATCCCATAAGCCTAATGCTATCCAAATCATTATGACTTTGTTTGCTCTGTTCCTCTTTATTTACTACTTCTCAGCTCTGTGTCAGCAGCAGATTTAGCTACTTTTTCAAAGGATGTTCTCCCACAAGGTCATTTCTCTATTAGCCTAATAAAAGTGATCCATGTGTGATCACTTGCTACACTTTTCTTGCTTATGGAGCCTTTTTCTGGGACAGGCAGTTTTTCAGAGGTGTGGATAGTAAAACTACTCTCTAAACTGTGCCGTGCAGATATCCTGGTCCCAGGGAATTGACCTATAGATCTTTCTGGTTAAGTAGTGGTAGAGTCTTTAAGTAGATGGAGGGGCAGAAGCAAAATTCTGCAATTACAGGGACACACTATGAAACATGTCCAATAAAAGACAAATACTGTTTTATTAATAAAATTAACAATTAGGGCACAGAAGGAAAAATCTCATGATCAGTATATCTATGTGCCCAAACCTCATAGCATCCTGAGCTACTTTAGAAGTCAGTTAACTCAAACATTGGGAGCAAAACAGCTTTGGACAGGTCACTCTTGAGATGATCAATAAAACAAGTTCCTTTGTGCAGGGCTCTGTGCTGCTCCAGCTATCCTGTTCCCTCTGCCATTTAAAGCTGCCTCTTGTGGTTTTTATTGTAAATGTGTTCCTACATTTAAAACAAAAAAATGTAAAATTCACTTGGCAGGAAGGAAGACATGGTTTACAACATTTAATCCCCATTGGATGTACTTCTAACTTTAGGTTTTTTATTAGAACATTAGAGTAGTCAATGCCCTTAACTTGAATCTCTTTATATGTTTGTATTTTCCATAAAGAAAAGTTATTATTTTTCACAACACTTTCAACACCAACTTCGCATGTTATTCTTAGCAACGTGTTTTATACCTGGTGTGTCTCACTGTGATTTGATGTAGGTGACTTTGTATGAGTAAGGTGATGGAGAATCCAGCCAAGATGTCTTAGAACTGTGCTCAGTTCACCTCCAGAGTGATCCTTCATGGTTGCTTTGACCAGAAGGGATCTTCTGGTGCAGTTTACAGCTATCACAGGACTCCTTTAATTTAAGTGACCTTGAACACCTCAGAATGTATAGGGGTTAAATCAGAGGGATTTTAAACTATTATGACTTTTCACGGCTAAACTAATTCTGAGTAGCTCAACAAAATTACTCACAATGTGATTTGCATCTCTGTAACTGATATGGGAATTTGGCAAACAGAACATGTTGGTGAATTTACTGTATATCTCAATATAGATGTACACACTTCATGTAAAACACCCAGGCAAAGAGACAGTATGGCTACAGAGGGAGAGCATAAGGTTCATTTAGCTGAGAGCAAAATGAATTCTTTGCCTAAGTATTCCCAAAAGAAGGGTAAGGCAGCATTCCAGAAACTGCAATATGCACTCCTTGGGGAAAAGTGAAATGTTAAAAGGTTTTACCATCATACTGGAGCTGATAATTATGCAATTATGACTATTAACTTTGACAGAACACCAGCATTAAATGCATTAGATTCCAGAGTTTGGATGTAGAGAGCTAGGGAGACAGTAGGGTCTTTGGTGAGCATTTCTGAGAACTAGCTTCAGACAGATGTGTAAGAAATAAAGAATGACTCTGGAAAAGACTCTGAGAAGGAAATTTGTGTTCAGTAATAATGTAGATATTACTAGAAACAAAGATAAGAATTGGCTCAAAATCTATTTAGCAGTGCATAATTTTAGCAGTGCAGGATAAATTTGGGTTCTTAAAACTGTAATTAGGTTGGTTAACTACTTCATTTTCCTCTACTCTTCTATTGGGAGGTTTCAGGAGCAATGTAATCCAGTCAAATAAGATGAAAAACTCTCTGAATCCTGAAGTCTCTCCTCAGCAGCTGACTGCTGCATGGATGGGTACAGGGTACATTTCTACTTTTTCCCCAGGGCACACCAGATCAGAATGGGTGAAATGAAAAGAATAGCTTCACCCAAACTGCTGCTGTGACAGAGCAAGCAGTAGTTTGCTCTAGAAGATCAAAGAGTGCTCTAAACTCTGCTCAGACTTTGTGCTAGTCCCAGAACTGTGTGTGTGAATGGAGAAGATTATTCAGTGAATGCAGATCTCTTTTATGCCACATGGCTCAATGCAGTTTAAGAAAACCTGTGAGTGAAGTGATGTCTGTTGTGCTCCGTCTCTGGTAAAACAAGACCTCCAAACTTTTGACCCTTTGGCCAGAGTCAAAAGTCATGTTCAGTTAACTCAGTTTTATGCTCAGTTCTTTGAATATGTCTATTGATTTGAATAACTGTAACATACAGTTCCTTCTAGGGGTTGGCAAAATTATGGAGGAAGATTATTTAGGCAAATAATATACAAAGTTATGGTAAATTCATGAGATATAGAACCAAAGCAAAACTCCATCACAGTTCTAGAATTAACCAACAATATTTGGCATTTCTGATAGCTTGTTTCACTAGAGATTGTCAAGAAACTGTTTGTTTGTGAGACTGTGTTCTGGATTTAGTGGCTTCACAGAAATTTGAATCAGCTATGAATTGATCTAATAACTTCTTCCTGTTTCTTTTCTTTACATATTCTTGAGGAAAAAACTAGGTCAAATTCTACTCCTAGATGGCACCTATTTAAAATGAGCAAGAGTTATGTACAATCCAAATGAATAATTTGGCTTATAGTTATTCAGCTGAGCAGTGTGACAGCTGAACAGAAATGTTTTCTCAGCTATACAGGGAAATCCTATTTTCTTAGTTTTGTGAAAGAGTAAAACATTTTTCTTCTCACTTTGGGCTTATAAAGAGAACTCAGAGAAGTTTTCACAGGTAGAAAATAGTTATTTTTACATGGGAATATTTGTGAGGTGAAAAATATCTCCATATATGTATTTGTGCTCTGCTTCCTACAGCAGCATGCATGATGCATGCTCGTTTGAGGGGAGACCATCTTACATAACAAGTTTTCCAACCTAGCCTTGCACAAAACTCTTGTGAGAGCATCAGCCCAGGATGGGAAATTCACGTACTTATGTAAGGTGTGTTTTAAACTTTCAGCTGTGTCATTAAACTCTAACTTTTGAGTATTGGGGTTATAGATGTGAAAGGTTAGAAAGCTTGCAAAGCAGATGAAGACATTGATGCACTGAGACAGGGTTCAAAGTAGGTGCCTTTGTAATTGCATGTTTGCAGAATCATCAAATTTCTACTGTGAAAGCTTAACTAACTTGAATCTTTTATCCTTTGCTGGATTCTGAGCTATGCTGCTGTTTAAAATGTACAGTCACAGGGTTCCTGTGCTCTAAGAACTTAAAGACCTGGATTTTATTTTTGGGTCACCTACAGACTTGCTGTATGTTCTTATCAGGTCACTGTATCTTTCTATAAACTATATTTCTCAGTGATAAGTTAATTTCATTATTCTTTGAAAATATATCAAGATTTCTCCCCTACCCCCTTTTTTTTCTGTTGTATTTTAGCATGAATTGGGACAGGTGGTTGAGTTCTAGGTGTGTCTGTATCTAGCACTGGGTGACAGAGTTTGGTGGTTTAGGGGTTACAGTGGAAGTGCTGAGTTGATGGATGGACTTGATGATCTCGATGGCCTCTTCCAACCTTGATGATTCTATGATTCTATAAGGCAACTAAATCAGAAGGTGTAACATCTGATGCACACAGTCGTGTTGAGGGTCTTTAGTCCACAACAGGTGGTATCACTGTAAAGATTGGAGTAAATTTTAATTGCAAGCACACTACATAAAAAACCCCAAAACCACGAAGGAAAAACCCTCACCACCACAAAAAACCCACAACAAGACAAACAAACAAAAAACACTTAAAAGAAACAAATAAAAACCACTCAAACTAAACAAAACAATAATAAAACCCAAACAAAATATCAGTGATTTAACCAGCTTAACTTTATGATTAAAACAGCTTGACTTCACTGATACCTGATCTGGTTTTGACTTTTATTTTTACAATCCAGTTCTAGCTTTTGTCTACATATGTCAAAGTAGACAAACATAAATAAGTGAAGACTCCTTTTTCTGAGAGTTGTCTTAGTTCCCTGTGGTAAGGCTCTAGTCAGCCCAATCCCAAACCTCTATAGCTGTTTTAACATGGCATTCGGCATTAAAAATGATCAGTTAGGAGTACAGAGAGATACATGGAGAGAAGTCTTCATATAATTAATGCCAGAAAACTGGTGGCTCTCACAGATTCCAAATAGTAGACCAATACCTTTGTATGAATTCTAAATCATCTCAGTCTGGATTCTAATCATGAAGGCTTCTACTAGAAATCATTATGGAATCTTTGATTTGCATTCCTCCTTCTGGTAAATCTATTCATAACATGAACATTATTAATCAAGAACTATTTCCAAGCTTTGTCCTGTGTTCATGCAATCAGAAATTGATTTTTACTTCTCTGGAACTGAATTTTGAATTGCTGGTGCTTTTTTTTTCTTGCATTCCTTGCCCCATTTCTGATTAAAATAAAGACAAAAGTTTGTAAAAGTTGTGCTTTTGCAGTATATCACTAGAAAAGTACACTGACTGTAAATCTGTGAGAGCAGAACAACATGCTGCATGAAATCTTGGACTTGACATATGCTAGGCATCTCCCTCTCCCTCTTTACACTGTCTAACCCTTAAACTAGGAAGTGAACAATAAACTGAAGGTTGTATCATGATGTTCCTGTTAATACATCAGTATGTCTAGCAACAGGTACAGAAAACTAGAAAGGTTTGGAAATTGCAACTTCTCATTTTCAGTCATTCTTGGAATACACTGAGGGAGTGAGAGTGCATCCACTCTTCTTTTTCCCTGTGGAGACTCTGACAGGAGCAATACAAAAGATGTACTTATAAAGAAATGCATTCATGCAAACATCCCTGAAATATCAACACTGTTTGCATCACAAATCCAAACACAGTCCTATACTAGCTACTGTGAAGAAAATTAATTCTATCCCAATCAAAACCAGCACATACTTTATTTACTTTTTTTTCAGATGACCAACTTAATCATTTGATTGGGCAAAGGTATTGTGTGGTAGATTTCTTTCCTTCTGGCGTTTTGGTTTTTGTAGTCTTTTGGAATGTTTTTGGAATTTTTTTTGAGAGCTATTTGTAGCACTGCTATATCTAGCACTTCAAGTGTGTAAAAATGAGAACATTGGGATGAGAACTCATCTTTTCCTTTTAAAGGGGAAAATAGTCCAATATGAAATACTTGCAATTATTAGAAATGCATAAGCACTGAAAGGAATGTGTTTTCAAGGATTCTTAAGATTTAGTTCTCATCTTAAAAGAGGAAATAAGATGTCTGAGTTGAAATCACTGGCCGGCAATCACACTTTTCAACATTTTACTTGAAATATGTTTTTGAAGACAGCTTCTAGGTCTCGCTTATAAAGGGATAAATGCATGCAGTGATGATGACAAGCAAAAACCCCCAAGGAGAAGATGAAAAATGAGTGTGCCTAGTTTACATTGTTTCTTCTATTGCAAAATCCTAACAGGGAGATGGTTATTGGTTGTTGGATGAGCAAAGGATGTTTGATAGTTGATTATGTCTGCCTCCACCATGAGCTGTCTTTGTGACATCAGGTCTATAAGGATAGATGTTTTAAAGGAGACAGTATCAGTCCAAGGAAACTGAAATAGGTTGCTTAAAAACCACTTTTCTGTCTAACTTGGTTTTAATGCTTCTACATTAAAATATGTTAGTTGATTATAACTGTGTGGGTGTTGTAAAATATGCCTTTCTAAACCACTTACAGGTGGTAATATATCACCCATGTCTCTGGGTCTCTAGAGAATTTCACTAATTACTTTTCCAGAAATACAGAGGTCAGTTGTCTGTTACCTTTTATTACTACTTGCAACAGCTTTGAATAGTTGTCTGGAAAAAGAAAGAATGGATAAATAAGTTTAAAACCTGGAGGGAAATATGTTTTTTAAGTGTTTGATCCTTGGTTCAAAATGTAAACCATAAATGCTGCAGGAAGCAATATGGAAAATATGGTAATTGAAAGAAAATGAGAAAAAACCAGGCTGGAATGGAGAGGGAAAAACTCAGTTTTACCTCCAGTTATCCTGCTATGTAATAAGTTCTTTGTCTAGTGGGTAGGCAAATCTAGCAATAAATATATTGCTATTTGTGGTTCTATAACAAGAAGTGACAAAAATATATGAAATTTCTGATATGTTTCATAACTTCTGTTCCAAATTGCATTAGTCATTTTTAGATATACCTTTTTGCTTCATCCAGAGCCAAAAGGCAAATTAAAGTACTGATTCACTGAAGTTTTTTTTAATAATGATGTAAAGCTAATTTACATATAGGAATGGATCACTGATTACAGTAGAAGCTCTTCACACCAACACTTCCCTCTTTCAATAAAGAGGGTCTGTAAGGAGAAAGTGCTTCCAGTCTCTTTTGCTCCAGAAACCCGTGTGATTTTGGTATAATATTCTGATAAGTTGTTGATTCCACACCAAGGCTTGCTGAGTAAATCCTCTGAGGCATTGACTGTCCCGAACAGCAGCCAAAGGATTTCTGCTCTGCACAGGAAGTGCTCAGGGTTATGCTGTGGCTCTCACCTGTTTGGCCTGGGGTGTGCATTGCTGTTCTTCATATGACTGTATAATTATAATAGGGGTTTGCAAACCAGTATTGTAACTTCTCAGATGGTTTCTGTGAAAATATCAGGAACAAAACATTGATCTTTAATTTGTATATGATATATACAAAATATTCGTTAAGCAATGGTTTAAGGCTCTGCATTGCCTAAAGCATGAGTAGGGAAGGGATTCTGCTGTCATCATCAATATGTAGATTGGATTAAACAACCTATAGATGGTTACCAGGGTAAATCCTATCCATATGAATGGGTCCCTAATGTAATAAACATAACATGTTGTAACCTCGGCTAATGTAAATGAGATTGGTGGTTCTGCTGATTTACACCAGCTGAACATTCACCCATATGTTCAGTAGTAAATATTTGTTAGATCAGCCCATAAATAATATTTTATTTGCAAGTGTACATGGACACAATCATCCAGACTCTAAATGAAGCTTAACACATGAATGATGAAAAGGTTTCTCCTGCAGAGGCAAAGATAAAAATATATATTTGAAAACAAGTTGGTGTTACTGCCAACTTCTCTTGTCTGTCTCTTCTTTAATGCTGATCCATGAGCGTATCTTCAGCATGAAAAGTAACTCTTGTTTACTCTGCCCCCTTCTCTTATATGACTTTTTCTAGAAACCTAATGTTTGTGACTCCTAAACTCAGGATTACTTGGAGTGAATGTAGTCTCCAAAGAACTGAGGCTGGGTTGTGATGGGAGAACAGACTTATTATCTATGTCATCTGTCAGATGTGTCAGGCTCAGAGTATCCTTCACTTACTCATTCAGTCTCACACCAGATTTGATAATGGAGAAATTAGCTGAAACTTGGGAACAGTAAATCAAGCTTTAACTCTAGAATGTGAAATAACCAAGTTAGCAGCTATTGGAAATGGAAAACTGCGTGGGTTTTTTTCCCTTTGCTTGCTTTGTCTGTCCTCAAACTTTTTCCAGCCTTTATGGTTGCAAAAGACTCAATCATGAATGCCAACACTTCAACACAGATTTACAGTGTTTGTGTTTATGATAGCTAAAAACATTGCAATAATATCTTGAATATCAAATATTATTGTTTCTCGTGTTATTTTCATTGCCAAGGGTATTTATTTTTTCTGTAATCTGTATGATATCATGTAGGCAGATGTCAACTGCACTGTTGTTTTCTTATTTGGTCTGCAAGTGGGAAGTCTGCATTTTCCGTCAGGATACAGTTACTAAGGGAGCAATCTTAAAATATCTGGGGATGGATATGCAAATAAGGCAAAGCTGTGTTTGCATAGTCTAGACTGATAATAATTTGGAAAGCATGTAGGCATGACTAATGTGGAAAGGAAATTCTTCCAAAACCTGAGCTGTTGAGATCAAGATAAGTGTCTCCATAACTGATAAAAAGTGTTGTGGTTTTTCTGCTAACAAATGTTGCTCCTGAGTGCTACCTAAATGCTACAGACTGAAGCTGATTTTATTTCATAGGATCTACTAAGCAGCCATCAGATGGTTATCTGTATTGTAGTTAAAATTTGTAAGTGAACTATTTTCAAAGTGAAAAAAATCAAAGGGTTTTTCACAACCTTCAGAGAGATCTAAACTTCAAGTATTATTTTATTTTTGCTAGCCTTGAAGTGGATCCAGAACCTCAGTTGTTAACTTGAAACTGGTTTCTATAGTTCAGAAATATTTCTGAAACTTTACATGGTAATAAAAATGTCTTACAACCTCAAATATTAAATAAAACACTTCTTTTTTTGTTGGTCTGGACCAAATACAAAAGCTTATGCCATATGCTGGAAATTATTTCTTCAGTTTGAGGTGTTATACTATGCTATTACTTGTAGCATTTAATTAAAATCATTGCTTTCATTAGTATCAAAGAGGTTACAGATGGTAAAACTACTATATCACCAGCACATCTCCCTTTTAAAATAGTAATGTTACATAACAACAAGGTGGCCCATATTATTTCTGTACTAACACTGAGATTAAAAGAAAAAATGTACTGTAACAATTTATATGTTAACCTGTTTTTATAAGATTGCTGTGATTTGGTTATCAAATCTAGTAAGGTTACTTTTGATTTTCTTTTCTTTTTAACAAACTGCCAGGGTATAAAAATGTATTTAAGCCAAAAGAAAACCCATTTAATGATGTCCATTGTGCAAATGTTTGCCTAAAAACAGCATTTTAACAGATATCATCAGAGAACTGAGTTATACACCTCAAAGATGGTCCCAGGCTACAGAAACTGTATCAAAAAGTAGTCTCTTTTGAAGTACGTGGATTTTTAGATCTTTGGCTTTGATTGATGCCTCAACTAAAAGTTAAAGTGTTCAAGTAGAAATTCAAATATGTTTAATGAGATAGCCTACATGTTTATTACTTGATAGATTTTTTTTATTTTCTAAATGTATTTTAAATAGAAAACTCTAACATTAGGTGCAACATAAGTAAAAAATTAATATTGTGATACTCATGTTTTTATCATAGATATTTCTAGAGATATGTAGATCATCTGTGGTTGAATCCTTCTCTTTAATATTACCACTACCAAAGAAATTTCTCTAAGTTAATTCAGGTTTCTACATGTGGAATGGGAAAGAGAATAAGAACCTTTTACACTTTGCATTACAACACTAATTAATGTTTGTAATACACTACTTTATGTTACATAAATATTTTCCTTGAACTAACATTTCTTCATGGAGACAAAATGCTTGCAAAATTAATTTAAAAAGAGATAAGAGTAGATCCAGAAAGCCTCGCAGTAGGATCTGCTTACGGGCATGTGCTTTGTCCTGACATAAACTGTCTCAGCCCTAAGGACTGGTCCAATATAGAGGCTACACCAGCGCATCTCCTTCAANTTTGTCCTGACATAAACTGTCTCAACCCTAAGGAGGATACACCAGCACATCTCCTTCAGCCATGAGATTCCCATCCCTGTCCTGGGGATACAGGAGTGTTCCGTTCAGAACACTCTGTTCTGCTCCAGTCTCCTCCTCTGACCGAAGCACTATCGAGGACAGGAGTGGTTCACACCTGCCCCACTTCTGTTTGCCATAATCTGCACAGCAGCAGGAGTACCTTTGGGTTTGAGGTACCTGCATTGCCCCCTTGCATGGGACTTCAGCTGGAAATGTCTCATAACCAACAGCTGCAAAACATGTGGCATCTAAAACTGGACATTTTGGGATCCGGGAGCCAGAGATGGTGATGGCTGTGCCAGGAGCTGTGCTAGGTGTCCTCTGAGGCCCCAGGGTGAATTAGGTGCACTGAGTTCAGCACTTCATCCTTGTGGTTTTGTTTCTTCCCCACTCGGGGAGGTTGCATTTTCCAGCAGCTGCTGTGATCTGCTACTGCTGGCCTGAGCTATGGGCTAGGGCTGTGTGAAGTGCTTGCAAGTTGTGCACAACTAGCGAGCCATGGGTTTACTGACTGTGTTCTGTTGCTTAGGCTGTGTGGAAATAATAATTTAATATTAAAATACCTCTGGATTTCTTATTCTAGGTATAAGCAAAATATTATTTAACTGGTACACATATTTATTTCTGTAGAGCTGTGGTGCTTTTTTTGCGAAGGGTCCAAAATAACTGCGTATGAGGTAAAGTCTCCCAGAGGACATATAATGTAAAGTGAGGTGGTGTTTGAACTTGCTTTGTTATTGTGAAATTTACCTATGTCACACCAGAGAGACTTGAGCAAGGGAGAGATTACACACAGTGTTTGAAGAAAAGAAAAGGTAATACATTTTGCAAATAACACCTCTCTGTGGGGGGGTTTAAGTGCATCCTTAAGTGCATATTGGTTAGGCAATACGACCTAAAAGTAACTTTGCTTCTCTTTGTGTGAAAAGTAGAAGTGAGCTGAGACTGTGAAAGAAAAATATAAGAAGGGAATAAACATTTTCTATGCAATTAAACCAAATACAGTTGAAGCTACAGGGAAAATCACCAGTTAAAATATAATAAACAGTCTTGAAGTCTTTAAATTCCCGCAGGAAGGGATTGTTCTGTTAGAGGAATTCAGTATTATTAAGTGGAATTCACCCGACAGGGCAGGAAATCCCCTGTAGGACAAGCAGGAGTTTAAAGCTCAAGGCTGTGTATTGAACTATGCGCTTTTCTGTTAAAGAGAGATTATTAAAGTAAGGGAAAGATAAGGCAATAGCCCTTCTCTTGTTATCCAGGCATGCTATGCATCCTGCTTTTGCCCCTCATTAGTGGACTTATCGCTTCTTAGCCACTGAGAAATTGGAAATATTTCCTTCTTACTGAAAAAATCTGAGAAAAAGGATGAAAAAAGTTCATTCTTAATAAATGGTGTAGGATTGATTAAGAAGTCTAGTGAGATGAACATTCAGGGGCAATGCCAGTGCTCACCAAGCATGAATGGGACAAAGATGTTCTCCTTGGACTTCCCTGGCCCCACCCCAGGGATAGTCACAAGCCTTTGGTACAATGATAATAGCTGGGACACATATCACAGATGCCTGTATGTGTGTAGGACATATTTGTTAACACATACAATGGCATTAGTATTGGCAGAAGAAGCTGTCAGAGACTTCAAAATGACAGGGTACAAATGTCCCAGTGGAATCAAGGGGTGCTGAGACAGGAAGAAGCAAAGGCCAGAGAAAACATCTGTTACAAACAGTAATACAGGGGATGGAGAAAATAGTGTGGGAGGCAGAGGCACATATGCCTTGCTGCCAGGCATGCTGAAAAGAAGCTAACATGTTGGATATCACCCCCTGCCCTTCAATAGTAAAGGAAAAACAATGCAATCTGCCACAGCTGCAGAAAGCATGAGTAGAAAGAAAACAGTTTTAGAAATGGTGATTCAAATAGTGGACATAGAAAAGCCTGAGACGGTTACCTGCAGAGGAAGGAAGGGCAGAACTGGGGAAACACAAATTAAGTCCATGTCTGTAGAAGGAGTTAGGAAGGCTAAGGCAAATCAGCTGAAATTGAGTCCCCCATGTGGATCATCTCATTCTGGAGTAAAGCAGCCATAAAGTTTAGCTGCACTTCACACAAGAGAGGGAAAACTATCTTATGCATGCTGGTTTCAGACTTTCAGCTGAGCTGCCTTTCCATAGTGTCCTCTTGTCAGAAATTACAATGCGAGTATAGTTTGCACTTTCAAGTCAGTCCTGAAGGAAGTGTCACAGGTAGCAATGTGACAGGCAGAAAGGGTATGCAAATTGCCCAATTAGACATAACCTACTATTGAAAAAACTGTTGCAACAGCAACAAAATGCAGCACAAATCATCATGCAATGTAAGAAGGCCAATTCAAAATCTATTCTACAAATGCATATATAATATACCCGACTTTTCTCTTTATTTATTTGGGTACTGGAATTCTTCAGGATCTCGTGAAACATACAGTTCTGAAACATAAAGTATCCTTCCTACGAAGGTGTGATGGATAGGAATATAGATAAGACAAGTGTCTTTATTTCCTATACCCAGTCACATGGAGCATAGAGGCAACAGTTACAGATTTTCACCCTGAACTGCAGCTCAGGTCAGTGTCAGTTTGGTGAAGACTTATACTGTGAGCTGTCTGATTTTAAGTCAGCGTGGTACTGAAAACAATATATAGCCATGGGACTGTATTTGGAAATTGAAAGTCACTGGTGTCTAACAAGTGTAAGTGCATGAGAGTATGAACACTCTTGTCTCCCTCACTTGTTTCCTTCCAATATCAGAGGCAAATGACAAGACTCAGCATATTTCTAAAGGTGTGAAGCATCATTCAGTTTCAGACTGTCTTTATTTTATTCTGTCTAGCCAGTAGCATCTAGATTTATGTCCTGGGCTCTGGCCTGATAGTGGAGCATGCGAATGTGTTCCTTCTCTGTCTTCCGAAAAAGTTTCATCCACCCACTAGTGAGAGAAATAAATTGTTCCTTTTCTTTGAAGCATTATATTTTACTCACCATTGTGATGTCTGGTCACTTTCTGGAAATGAATTGAGTCTTGCACTAAAGCCTTCTGTGTGGGGGTCTCATTGCCTGTTCCTGTTTTCACAAATACCCCTTTAAGAAACATCTACATTCCATATCAGCCCACACTGATGCAGCGTCAGGGAAAAGAGTCATGCAGGAGGTGTGATGTGGTGTTCCCCTTAGTGTTAGAAATCTCACTGATGCATTTTGCTTACATCCTGAGGGTTAACATGGTTCCTAATTTTGGTATAATAAGCAATTCTCCTGGAGATGAGACTGTTCAGGTCAGACGTGTGGAGTTTGTTGTGCCAGCCTTGCTCAACAGCAGGAGGTGAGATGCTTGTCCTAAAATCACTCTCTAGATCCAGTAAATTTTCTCCTGTCACAAGGATATAGGTAGGATACCTGTTCTCTGAATCTCCTTTACTTCAGTGTATAATATCTTTCATCATGAAGAAGTTTATGATGTGTGTGAATGTGGAGCTCTTGTTCCATGGAGCACTTCCAGACTAAGCAGCTATTTTTATATGATTGCTTGAGATTTTGGGGGACTATTTCATGATCTGTGTGACCTCTTCTAATCTTATTATAATCATTGTTGCGCTCTGCTTTTCCATGCTTTTTGCTGGTTGCCATGGAGACATCCTACTCTCCCTTCATTCTTAAGTGAGAGAGCAAGCCAAAGCAATGTCTCCGATCTCCCTCTCTTTCTCACCTTTTTCCCTCTCTCACACTTTCTGGTTGTCACTGGGAATCACGTCAGCTCCTTTTCTTCATCTCCAAAAGAAGCATTGATGCCCTCTTAGCACGAGTATGTTCGTTCAGCATTTTTCACTGTTCCCTGGAGAGAAGTGTGGCAGCACAGGCTGCATCCAGAGCCAGTGAGACTCGGCCAAAGCCAGGCTTGCCCTGCTCAGACTTGCAGATTACCCAGGATGTGTTGCAGGCCTTGAGGAGGCACAGTTTGAACACCAGTAATCTAATTTGGGTGTGCTCCCATGGAGCACCCCTCGCTGGTGCTCAGCAGCATGAAGACTGGACGCTGTATTAGTTTGCCACAGCAATAATAAGAGACTCTTGAGCAGAATAACAGTTGAATGCTTATGGTTAATTTAGAAAGAGAAAATCAGATGCTTTTAAACACTGCAGATTAAATGAGAGTTGTTTCCAGGGAATGTGTATGGAGTGCATTTAAATTTGTTTTTTATTGTCTATTTCATAAATTATATTCCTTTACAGGATAAATTGAGTGGATTAGGAATGGAATCATCTGTAATTAACTGGGTGCTAGCTACTTAGGAGGGCACATACAGCTTGTGTTATTAAACAGCATCATGTCAGATTTAATGGATGTCATTACAGAAGTACCTCAGGGATCTATGCTTGGGCCATTGTTATTTATGATCTGTGCAAATGAACTGACAAGCCAGTGCACTGAGTACAATGTTCATTTTTATTCCGATGACACAGTCATGACCTGAGCTCCTAGTTTCTTGAAATTGTCCTGTAAGTATTTCTGAGAGCGTGGAAATGGTTAATTCTCAATGAAGTTTCATTAGGCAATGCTAAAGCAGGTGTTCTGAATAAAGAAATGCCACGCTGGGACAGGCTACTGTTGGTGTTAAGGAAATGTAAAACTTTCATATTGAGGGGGCAGGGAGGAGTAAAATATATGAATCCCCTATTCTCTACAATATTGACACATTTTCGCATAATATTCTTTTATTGTAAACAAGGAAGATTTTCTAGTTTTTGTTATTGATTTTGTAAGATGAACATAGCTGCTAAATATGAATCTACAAAAGGATTCAGAAATCATTTAATGCAAGCATGTTTCAATTTGCATTTTGCTGGTTTGTAATATTCTGTTCATTTGGTGCTTTGAGGCTTTTTGACCATGTTTTCTTCTCCCATTTTTATCAGGAAGAATAGGAGTGTGCTTCTTTTTCAGGTATCTGTGAATCTCTCAGTGCTGGAAATCTTCTTTTGATAGTACTAATTCCTTTTTATTCAATGATAGTCATAAGACTCATATGGATCATCTGCTTATAGATCACCTCTTGGGAGAAAAAACCTGGAGGTTGGGTCCAGATTCTGCCCTTGGGTTTGGATTAAGTCTACCTTCGGGGGCAGTAGACAAGTTCCAACAAGTCTTTATTTCCACCTATAAATTGAACTACAAGGCACCAGAGACAAAATGAGGAAGCTGACCTAATGCTGCTGCTCTGGAAAATTGTGTTAGTGGATCTGATAAAATTGAGGGTCTGACATGGCAAATGGAATTTAGTGTACAATGAAAATGACTGAGCAGAACGGGTCAGAAGGTGATTCATTCAATAGAAAGTAATCATCAGAGTATGATCATAAGTTGCCTGTCCATAGGCAAATGAAAAATGACTGGGGGTTTGTTTTATTGGCTCTGCTCTGCCTGATTGTCTGTTAGAGGGTCACTGTACTGAGCCCAGGACCTGAGGGTACCCTGAGACATCCTCCCTCGGAGTGCACTGCTCTCTGGGCAGCCACAACGCCACGGGAAGGACAGGGACAAGGGAGCACAGGGCTGGGCTGCTCCCGTGGCTCCTCTGTGCAGCTCCTCAGCACACACGTGCCCTGTCCCTGAGTACCTCGGTGGAGGTGCAAAAGGCCTTTTAATTGGTCCCTACCTATAGGGATAGTGTTCTTTCCTTTAGCTTCTATTGGTCTCAGAAACATAATCTTTCTGTTTGTTTTCATTTTCACTGGATTTCAGCACTTCAGCTGCCAAGTGAAAAATGAAACTGCAAAACTGACTGGAAGCACCAGTTCTGTGACAAAACAAGGGTTTTCTCTTCAAATTGCCACACAGAGAAAAATCTTCTGAATATTTAGGTACAGTCTTGTCTAGAGCTCATTCAGATGAGCCCATTCTGCATTTTACTTTTCCCAGGCCTTACATGATGTCACTGTTTAAAAAACCAGTATTGTCCTGATTGAATTTTTGATGCCAGTTTAGCATCAGTGTAAATTTGACTTCTTAGCATTAGTGTCAATTTGAATTTTAAAGTCACCAGTATGGTCCAGAGGTCCAGTTGTCCAGGTCTCTGAGAAAATTTACTGTTCAATTATTGATATCATGTTCTTCTGCTCTCTTTAAAATGTGATTGTACACTTTCAGAAAACAAACAAACCCACCCTCCTAAAAAATACTCAAACAAGAAAAGGATGCATAAAAATGATGTGTTTTAATTCTTTTAAAATTATCAAAGTGTTATTAAGTTCTTTAGGTGATTCTGTTGGACTTTTGTCGTGAGCTAGCCTTCCAAATCTCCAGGAAAGACAGAAACTGGAATCAATTTCTTCTTTCCAAGATGACAGAAATAGACTTTTCTGTATGCTTAACCAGTAAATACTATAATATCTTCCAAACGTGGCTCATATGGTTATTTAAAGCAGAACTATGGTTGTTTTAATATGGTTATTGTAGCCATACATTTTGCTTTTATGAGTTTTTATATAGCACTATTACTTATATGCTAATCTTAAGGATATTGTTATAATTTGTTTTATGTGTTAAGTATTACAGAGGCAATTGCTGGTATCACTATAGTGAAAGGTCTTACGAGCATCACATCTGACAAACAATTGCTTGCTGCCAGAAGCCCAATGAAACCGTTATACCCAGGAATACAAATCACCTTTTCAGACAGTTTACTTACAATTTCTTCAAGCAGGGAAAACCATCCAAAATGCATTATGTAGACAGACTCAAAGTTTCTATGTTTATGTGCTTGCAAAATTTGCAGGCTACTGAACAAAAGATGCTCCCCTATCGTGACCATCATAGGCATGTTCTTCACAGTTGCTTTACCTTGCCTTTTACCCAAATATCTGTGTCATTTGATCCTTTTTTGGACAGGTCCCATGGAAGGGACATGAAACTACGCATGCTTTAGAGGTTCCTTGGTTTTTTCTGTGTCATGCTTGGTGCTTTATTTTATTTGTCTCATTCTAAAAGCAAAGTGATACATTTCCTTTGAGAGGGACACTCAGAGGCAGCAGTGACAACTTGCTTTTCTAGGCAGAGTCCTACAGGGGCATTAATGCCTGTAAGTCCTGTGACAGGAATACATTCCTTATCCTGGACATTAATGACATATGTGCTTTGTCAAGTGTTCTCATCAGACTCACCAGGGACACAGATGACAATGACTTCTTAATTTTTGCTTGTGTCTCTGGGAGTGATAAAGTATATTTCTGCTTTCCCTTACCGTTTTGAATTTTGTGAGACAAACAATTTGCTGCTCATACTGACTGGCTGGGAATTTGTTGTTGTAAGGATTGCTGTTGCTGGGTGTTCATCTGCAAAGATGGTAGGTCTTGAGACCAGTTCAAAAATGAACTTATTTAGTGAAAAGCATTGCATTCAGGCAATCTTTGCAGATATAGGCCTGTTTCAAAGAGACCATCTTACCAAAAGAATCAGGAACACCTTACTGTCAGTATCATAGGAATAAACTAGGAGATTTTTGTCTTCCTGAATGAGTATTTAAGCCCATGTATCATAGATGTAGTTTCAATGCTGGAGGATGCCCACTAAGAACAGGAAATTTCTTAGGAGAAATTATTTAAATTCTCACAAGCAAGAGGACATTAAATCATATGATCCCAAAGTGTGGTTTTATTCACAGAATTCATAGTTTAAAAGCATGCAGGGAAAGGTGAATACTGCTAATTTCACTTGTGGGGTTATATTTTGAAGGCTCTCTGACCTAGAAAACATTGACTAGAAAAGGACAGAGGGTTGACATAGAAAGGAAATTGTCATAGCAGGTTTTTCACAGGAGGGGCAACCTGTTTGATTTGCTTGCCAATTATGCTACTATGTTATGCTAGGCACTGCCATACCTTATAAATATTTGTGCTGTTTAATTTTGAAAAATTAAACACCAAAGTTCAGGTTTTCCAGGCTGAGTCTCCTATTGGGATGAGGTTTGAGGATATCTTAGGATTCCACTCTGAGAAATCATCATTTTCAGAAACAGCAGGTTTGCATTCATATCCTGCCTAAGTCCTCTAGGACACAGTGCTAAATTTTTAGGCACTCTACAGTGTGTGGTCTCTTCAGCTAATAGTTTCAGTGCTATCAAAACATCTGTGTGTGATTTACTGAAAGGAAATTAAATTGAATTATAATTATCACAGCCATTTATACCCTAAATTAGTTATCTAGCTATTCGCAGAGAGGTCAAGAAACCAATGTTCTGAACAGTAACAGGCAGCAAGTGCCTTACCAGGATAAATTTTAATTGCTGACAATATTGTGGTGCCTGCAGACAAGAGAACAGGGATACTACAGTGCTGGTGTCCTTTTTGTGTAGCAAAGGAGCCTTACGAATGGTGGTAGTAGGTGAGCAGCAACCAGAAAGTGGGAGACTCTAACAGGCCCATTTCTATACATTTAGGACTTGAGATGTAACTCAGATGTCACATTTTGAAACTGAAGGACAAATAAATGGGGTAAGATTTTTTTATAAAATTTCACAGAATAGTGTAGGAAGGGGTGTCTGGAGATCGTCTAGCTCATCACCCTTGCCAAGGCAGAGTCACCCAAAGCAGGTTACCCAGGAACCTGTTTAGGTAGGTGTTGAATATCTCCAGACAGGGAGACTCCACAACCTCGCTGGGCAGCCTGTTCCAGTGCTCTGCCACCCTCAGTGTAAAGAAGTTCTTCCTCATGTTGAGGTGGAATGTCTTGAGTTTTAGTTTATGGCCATGGCTCCTCATCCTGTCACTGGATGCAGCTGAAAGGAATCTGGCACCATGGTCTTGGCACCCACCTTTGAGATATTTGTATGTATTGATGAGGTCCCTGCTCAAGTCTTCTCTTCTCTAGACTAAGCAGGCCTAGCTCACCCAGTCTCTCCACGTGAGAGAGATGCTCCAGACCTCTCATCATCTTTGTGGCTCCACTGGACCCTCTCCTTGTCTTTCTTGAACTGGTGGAGACCAGAATTGGACACTGTACTCCAAATGTGCCTCACCAGAGCCAAGTAGGGGGGAAAGACCACCTCCTTTCACCTGCTGTCCATGCTCTTCCCGATGCAGCCGAGGATCCCCCTGGCTGCAAGGACAATGCTGGCTCATGGGCAAGTAGTCATCCATGAAGACTCCCAGGTCCTTCTCAGCAGAGCTGCTCTCTAAGAGGTCAGCCCTCAGCCCATACTGGTGCTTGGGGTTCTTCCTCCCCAGGTGCAGGACCCAGATTTGCTTTTGTTGGACCTCATTAGGGTTCTCCCACCCAACCCTCCAGCCTGTCCAGATGCCCCTGAATGGCAGCACAGCCTTTAGGGCTATCAGCCACCCTCCTGCTTTCATACCCTTCTAACTTGCTAGGAGTTGATAGGAGGGTGCATCCTATCACTGTGTTCAGCTTGCTGATAAACAAGTTGAACAAGATCAGACCCAGTGTAGACCCCTGAGGGATGCTGTGGACTACAGGCCTCAAATTTGTCAATCGTCTCTGAAATATAGTCTCACTGGCTAGGTCTCAACACAGGGCCACACAAAAGCAAGACATGCTTTCTATGTGAATATAGGCACCAAGATAAAGGTTACCCTGGTGTGATCCCCATATGTATAAAGCACCCAGCTCAAATTTATTATAGCTAGAGAAAGACTGCGTGCTGAAGTACCTAGATTATTACTTAAGGATTGCTTGTAATATTTTTACATCTCTCTGATGAAAATACTTGACAAAAGACAGCTCTTCTTTGGAAGAACTATGCTATTGCTAAGTAGAATGTCTGTGCTTTGTAGCCTGGGAAAGCATGAATCTAAAATACTGGTACTATGTAAAACAGCCCTGTCACCCATATGACATGGATGCCACTACATGTTCTCCACCAGTGATTGATTTGACAAACTCCATATGCTAAAAGGAGGCTGAGGAAAATCTCTTTTTTTTTCCCCCAGATGGAAAAAATATGTAACTGTGGTACACAAACACTCTTTGCAGAGCTTCTCTGTTTCCTCAGCAGTAATAACGTATCTAAAAATAAGACTCGGGATCTGGAACAAGAAAAATATCATAGCCTACCACCGCCCTAGTTTTCATCACAAAAGAAATGTAGACATTTAAGGATGTCAAGGGAAAGTGGATTTTTATTTATAGTAATGATGCTTCTTATTATTCAGTACAATTATCTGGAGAGAGAATAAGGAAGAGTGCTCAAGGTACTGCTTTCCAAGTAATTAACAAAAATATTTCAAACATACACAAAGACTGGCAGATCATTCATCAGTGGTTATTTAGGGAAACTCTTCTCAGTAGTTTAGCCACATGGGTTTGTGACTGCACCTTAAGGGAGTCCCATGTTTAAAGAAAAGTAAAATAATTACAATCGCTAGATAGGAATATTTAATTATTACTAGATGAAACAATACAAGATGAATAAAACATTTTATTGTTAATAGATCAATTATGATATCTTCAGTTACAATGTCTTATAAATTATTTTGGTTTGTGGAATTTTTTGTTTCAAATTTTCAAAAGAGAATGTACCTGATGGGGGTCACTGTTTCTAGATAAAACTGTGTTGCTTTTAAATGCAGATTTCTAAAACTTACTTATGGGTTTCTATATGAATTTTTTAAAGCTTCTATATGGGCAAAGAAATGTCATTCAATTGTTGATGAATGGTAGGTTATCAATTTATGTGTTATCTGATACATCATCTTATAATTGGGAAGAAATATATTATCATTAAGCCTTTAAAGCTAAAAAATATTCAACTCTGTTCAAAGTAAAAATTTAAAGAACAATTTTGCAAGAGAAATATTGAGAATTACTGAAATACACAATGTCTTAATGCTCATTACTTTATCTGTGTACTAAGTTGATGTGATGAAAGCTCTTTTGTTTACATTTTTTTTACTGGATACAGACATCTCACAATTCACTGAAAAGCATTTTAAAGCAGCCAGTATTTTCAACAACACCATACAGAAGTATTAAAGCATTTAAAAGTTGGCAAAATTTAGGGGTTTTTTATTTCCAAGGAAGAAAATGTGCTGGAAACATTTTTCAGTTGCAAGAATTCTGCACTGTATTCGAGAATGCAGAATATTTCTAATGAGTATCAAGAATTCTTTTTGTAGATTTGAAACTAAAAGTTTGCAAGAAGAGAAGCATTACTGATTTAACACAAAACCTTGATAACAAAATGATTGACAGCTATCCTTACTTTAAATCTTTACACTGTTTTACATACTTGTGTTTTCTTCTAAAGCATAAATGTTTAAAAGAATTTGTTTTCTGTAAATAAAAATCATGATCACAACAGCTGCTACCCTGTAAGAAGAGATCCTGTCTTTGTCTCTTAGAAGTTACTAGTTGGTAGTTTGCCTGCAGCCAGTCTTTCCCTTTCACAATTCATAGTATGTTTATAGTTTGGAGTGAACAGCTACTGTCAAGTAGTCTGCAGAGTGCACTCATACTCACACTCTCTCCAAATAAATAATAAAGTTTCAAGTATTAAGTCAGAAAGCTGTGTCTTAGCTTCCATGTAAGTACAGTTTGCAGTATACAAATTTGGTGTTTATAGCTATGATTATTTGATACTTTTGGGGTTAGTAATTTCTTAGCAAACACTGGACTTTAGAAAACTCTGGGAACTTCCTTAACTCTGGGAACTTTCTAACCTTCATTTCAGTAACTAAATAAACACTTACTACAAATTCTCTTCAAAGGATAACAAGCATAAAATATGGTAATATTCTAATAAACTGAGATTAGAATAGGAACATCTTTCACATGAACATTGAGGCTTCTTCTGTACAAGGAAAGAAATGGCAAAATTTCCTAGTTGAAAGGAAGAACTTGTGCATTAACACACAGGCAAGACTTCTCACAGAGAAGTAACCCTGAAAAAAATTTGCAGAACGGAGAGAGTACCATCTACACCAAGAGGTCGAGAGATTTGGAGGGAACATGATTGTTAGATCTTAACCCTAAATTATCCACAGCTTGTCTTGTTTCCTTTTACAAATAGTATTACACTTTTGTTCCTTTTTTAGTGTGTTCATTTGCATTGGTTTCAGTCTCTTTCACTCCTTTCCTAACTTGTTTTACAGTTTGTGCATTTCTCACAGCTGGGTAACAAGCAGGAATCCCATTGCAGACACAGCCCATGCTGATGAACAGTAATTCTATGCATGAATCATGCAGTGAAGCATATGAGAAGAAAATTTCAATAATCTAGTTTTTCAGGTAACCAGCACACACAACTGAAATGGATTTCCAGGTGAATTCCGGTCCTATTTTAGGACTACCAAAGGCAACAGATGATTTTCAGAGTTGTCTAGAACTAACACATTTCCCTCAGGAGTTATAGCATTTATGGTTATATATTTAAAGTAGCTCATGTGCCAATCAAGTCACAAAATTCTAAGATCATAATTTACATCTGTTTTGCTGTACCAAAAAAAAAAAAAAGTTTAAATCGTAACTTCTGCCGTAAACTGTTTTGTTTAATACAGAGCATGGCACTCAAATTTCCTAGGCTTTGATACATTAAGTACAAGCTGTTGCAGAGCTTGCACTTGGCCCTGATTTTTCACTTGTTCCTTTACGTGTAACTAATGTATTTTACAAATCTGTTCATGTATCTTAAAGACTACAGCATCATATGGGAGTTTATGAATAAATCTGTGATATATAAATTTCCACTGCTTAGCACAGAAAAAGATAACTGTGCCCTGCTGCATCTATGTAAGATGTCAAATTTACCTGATGGGGAAACCAGAGCACTTAGGAATAAAACAAAATACAGAATAGCCTTTTGCATTCAGCCTCTAGGAAAATGATAATTGAAGCAGAAGGAAGGCAAATACTGCCCTGACTGAGTGGAATGAATATCACAGGCTTTCAGTAGGCCTTTTCTAGAGTTCTTACCCTGGGTTTTTTGGGCAGAGTTCAGCTATACTGTGTTGTTTGCCTGTGTTTTGTTCCCTTTCAATAAACCTGCAAGAGCTGGGATTCAGGGAAAATATATGGAGATTAATTCCCTGTTGTTTGATTTCTGTGACCTAAGAAATATGGGCCAGAGCCTGTTTGAATGTCTGAGAGCATTTTCCCATTGGAATTGCCCCAGAGGGACATTCCCATGACTCATGTTTGTCCCAGTGTACACATGGAACTGGGAAAAACAGTGAGAGGCAGGAGCTTGGCTCTCTCCATTATGAAAGACCATATTTTGTGAAAACAGTACTTTTAATATTGTTAAATATAATTCTTAACATAGTTAACATAGTTCTTTAAAATACAGTTCTTAGCTCGGGTTAGTACTGTACCCAGTCTGATCCTCAACATACCTCAAAATGCATGGAAAGGAATCTGATTCTAGAATGGGACAGCCAAGGAGATCCTTGCAGCATTGCTGAGGCTAAGTTTGAAGCTGCTCAATACTAATGTGTCACAGCAGTGTTTTTAGCCTGTACACCAGAAACTGGTTTCCGCATCATGTCCAAGTTCCCTAGATTGATTCAATATCCTTTTGGATAGGCTCCCATGCAAGGTGATGTGAGGAGACACTGTTTTCCAAATGGGCAGGGAAATCCCTGTGAAAAGACTACAGTATGTGTGCCTGTTGGGATCTTTCTCAACCCTTGTATACATCTCTTTGATAAAATAAAATGCTAAGGAAAATTGTTGCTTACTCTGGTTGCCAGATATAGCATCAGTATGTTCTTTGAGTTTAACCATGCCTAAGCACATGTGTTAGTCATCCAAATAGTTGAAATGAGAACATACACTACTTAAATTAACCTGTCAATTAATCCACTGTAGTCCTCTTAAATGCAATTCACAAGTTATGGGAATCACAATATATTGCATCAAGATCATATATACCTGAGTAATGGTGGGGTCTCATGCTAATATCCCTAAAGGTCTAAGAGAGCAGTGAAGTGCAAATCAATTTCAATAATCTAGAAAGAACTAAAGACTTTCCTCAAAGCTGAGGAAATTTCACAAATTTCATATTTCCTTACAAATGACATGAAAAAATACAGAGAAGGTATATAAAAGAATCTGCAGGAATGGCAGCTCTGCCTTGCAGACTCCTCTTCTAGCTTTTAACATTTACTTAATTGTGCCATGCTAATGGTCTTGGCTAAAAGGAAAATGATTAAACCGCAATTGATTTTAATTTGTTAAGTTGACATGCACTTTTTTCCCAGGGTGGCAAATTACTAAAAGAGCAAACCAAATAATTTACCCTTATTCTGCTCTTGCATGAACATAGAATTAAAAGCAAAATAATTTCAGAACTGAACAGTACTTTAATTAGAAGAAATAGTCGTTCAGAATCCCCTATGCTCTGTGTTCAAACCCACATTCAGATTTGGTCTTCCCAAGAACCCCATACTATGAGACAACAGGTCAGACAAAAAACTTTGCTGGTTTGGGGTGCTTCAAGAATTCTGCTGTAGCACAGTGTCTGTGCATATATAGATTTGTATTTCAAAATAAGTAAATCCTTTACAGATTCTGAGCTCCTATCCTAGGAGACTTCTACTCTGTGCATAGTCAGTATGACCATATCACATCTTTGAATCTATCCAGTCTGAAAAAAAATGTTGGAACACTATCTGGTAACACATTAAACTGGTTTTGTTCATTACCAAGAGATTTTCTGCTTTCAGCTCTTATTCTTCATGCTGTATTGGTTAATTATGACTGGCCAGGAAACCTCCAAATTTTCTCTATCTTCCTTGGCTGGCTGAGTGAGAATCGTTTGTCTTGTGCAAATATAAATGCACTGACACACTACAGTACACTTTAAAAGCCTCTTTCTGATCCTAATACCTTTGGCTACATCTTTGGAATTTACTTTAGTAAACACTCATACCAGCAAAACCCAAGTGAACAACTTGGGTTTTTTTTTCAGAAAGCAAATACACAAATTACATTAGTGTGGCTTAAGTAAATCAATTTGTAAATACAAACATATTCATGGCAAATTTTTCCCCATTAGCAGTCCCCAGAGATTATCAGTCTCAGATGGGGTCAAGGACAGGAGGATATAATGGTGTCAAAGAAAAACATGCAGACCGATAACTGCTGTGTGATTCAGAGATATAATTCACATGAAGTAAGAAATGGAATTTGAAATGCAGCCCCATTCTCTTAAATAGAAGGCACTCAAGCTTGTTTTTGTAGCAGGTTGCAATTTTCTTAAATAGTCTACTCTACGTGTTCTTTTACAGCCAAAATATATTATATGTTTCTCTACTTTTTGAAGTGGGTACTGTAGAATAGTGTGATTACAGCTTTCAGCAGCCTCTTTTTGGCTGCCTGGGTGTCCTTTGATAATTGAAAACTTGTTTATTGGCATCATTTGCTGGACTTTATTTAATCACTCTCTCCTCTAGGAGCTGCTTTATCCCTTCTGAGGGCTGACTCTTTGCACAGGCTTTGCCTGTTTCCTGGTGCTGGGCAGGCTCTGTTTCATGTGAGTGGGTTTGTAATTTAGACACAGAGTGGCCAGCGGCTATCTCGTGCGAGGGTGCAGAGGTGCCCACAGGGGCACGCAGGGATGTTTGTGTCCCTGGCACGGCTGGAAGGCTGCCAGCTCCTGCCACCCTCCCTGGGAAGGCCACCCTCATCCCGCTGAAGCCAGCAGCAGGTGGCCCAGCCCCGTTTTTAATTGGGAAGAGTTTGTTTCACGTTTCTCTGCTCATCAGAAAACAAAGCAGACCCTTGTTAACACTGATCACTTAGATTCCTGTTTAATCAAATTACATACAGTGCATACTAGGTTCTGCTCTGATTTAAATATTGCCTTCTCATCCTTGTCAGCACAATACTTCAGCTTCATTTCTCATTAATCCTGACAGGAAAGAAAGGGCTTTTATCTTGGATTTCTGTTTCTTTATGGGGCCTGACAAAGGGTGTTTCTTCCTGGCAGAGTAAGAGATAGGTTGCCATAAGCAGCAGAAGATCTTCCTGGCTGATGTGTAGCCATTTCAGGGGCTGTGTTTGCATCAGTTTAATCACAATGAATTTCTTTTTGACCCCTTAAAATAAGCTGCAGGTAAGATTCTTCTAATAGGATAGTTATAGGAAGGAAGAAGAGACATCAAGTATAGAGGCCCAAGTGGTTGTTGCAGCTGAATTTTCCACCTGTGAGCCAGGAGAGAGGGCTTGTGGATCAATACTGGTTTTTTCCTTTTATTGCATCTGTGGAAAGGATAGCTGAGAAGTGATTCTGAATTCTTTTGTTTGGTTTATATGTTTGCTTGGTTAATGCTTTAGTGGAGCATTAACTTTTTTATCATGGGTTTGGGAGTTTTTTATGTGTTTTATTTGAACTATTTTTTTATTATGAATTGTGTTAAATTAGTGCTTTATATTCTCTATTGACATCCACAGATAAAGATATAACTTCATATACATGTGGTGAGCATGTATATTCTTTCTTTCTATCAGTCAAGGTGGGAGCTCGTAATAAAATCCATTCACTGTGTTGGAGTAAGTTGGGCAGGGAGTGAGGAGCAGCCAGGCATGCATACAGTTTATATTCTTGTAAACAGTACAGGCTGTGCATTCTACTGCCCTTGTGTTGTTTGAAAATTGCCAAAAATTAATTGTTGGAAATGCTCAGTGGTGGATTTTGACTGTGCTTGTTTATTTGCACCAGAAAATGAAACAACATGGAGACATGCCCATACATATACGTACACACCTATTTATAGGCGTGTGACACAGGAGAGACTTCGCTTCCCCTGCTCAGTGACAAGTTCTTCACTGCTCTGGCACAGACCCAGCTAAGCGAGGCAGACAGGAGGATAACTGCATTCCGAGTTTATAACAAGCCCACCCACTCAATTAGCTTGTGTTGGTGACAGAAAGTTAGAATGTATGGATGGTTATTTATTTATTTTAATAAGCTGCATTATTCCTAGTGCAGGAGAAATACAAGGTTCTTAATGCTTCTTCCCCAAAATTCAGACTTTTGGGAGACTGTTGTCTGGGAAGGGATCTGTTTGTATCGTCCAAAATAATACCTTGTGCTCTTATTTTTATCACTTTATGCTGCAACTACTTTGAAAACTGGCTCTATCCTTAGCCAGTCAATTTTAGATTAGTCTATCTCATTCTTAAACAATGGCACAGAAAAAATTTGGTTTTTTCCTACGTGGCTAAGTTTATAATGATTCCAAAAATTCCTGATATTCTTTACCACTATGTCCTTTAGATTTGCCTCTCCCTGAGACTTAAAATCATGGTTCTTTAAAAAAGGTTCAAAATTATAAAAATTTGCTTGTGGGTTGGCATGACACTACTTAACCCTTAGTCACTCAGAATTTTTCATGCTGAGTATTAAGATTTTTTAATAACACTCAGAATTTTAATAAAATTAGTTATTTTTAAAACAATTAAATCAGAAAATTCATTGACAAAATATGAATGCATTTGTGAGAACATGGTCTGCTGACAATCTCTGGAATCAGGAAAAGAAACTACATGTGTTGAGTATTTTGCTGACTATGATTCTTTTGTGGTCTTGTTTTCCATCTCTGTTCTAATATTAAATGATTCTGTTAAATCTTCATGAGTTTGTAGCAATTGTATTTTTAATTTCTGCTATTGTGCAGCATTTGATTTTATTAGCAAGTTGCCAGTTTTCCCTTTCAAACTTTCTTAGTTTGAAACACATGTTATCTGCTCTTAGAAAATTATTTTTGCAAAGGTTATGAAAGTTGTCAAAAGAAGAAAATTGGAGGGAGGCCATATTACTGAATGACCTCAGATGTAAAGCTATAAAGTTGATAAAATGCTACCTGGTACCTGTAAAACAGGTGGAGTAATTAAAAGTATCTGGAGTATCAAGAAGATCAATCAGAAATAGATTAAGCAGACGGATTTCTGGTTTATTTGGGGTTTCCTTTATTTTATCTATTTCTTTAAGAAATATCTGGTATTTATTTCTCATCTTTTGCATTATACGGTTAGTTCTAATGTTAGTCCTGTGAATAGTAACCAGCCATGCCACCACTGATCAATCCAAATGTATGTGTGGGTCAGTATATTGATGTATATATCCATAATGCACACTTGGACACATTATACTATTGAGAGCTTATGAAGGTTCTTCTTCATGCTTTGTCTCCTTAATTCTCTTGGAAAATACGGTGGTTACTTTTGAGAGTGGTCTGCTGAATTTTAGATCAGATCTTTGATTCCTTGGAAATAGATATAATAGATATCTCTTATGAGATATCCAGCAGTGTCTCCCTCTCTTATGTCTCTAGACTGTATCTGAAAAGCTGCTGGGCCAGATGGCACTGTAGATCTGTAACATTTAAACATATTTTTGGCAGCCCTGTGCATGCATAATATCCTGGGTGAAATATTTTTGCTTGCCAGGCTAAAAAAGTGTGTAAACTTCAAAATTACATCCAATGACACCTGAGTATCCTTCTATATTTTCTTGGCCAAGTACCTACAGAGTATTTGGCTTAACCAGTAACAAGCAGATTAAACAAAATAATTATTCCTCACTACAGCTGTTATCTGACTTTCACTAAAGAAAAGTAGCTACAAAAGCAGCGATTTTTAGAAGTCTTTTAATATCCTGGATTTTCCAGTCAGGGACTGCTGAGCAGAACTTACCTATGAGGTGTTAATAAATACTTAAGACTTATGACAGCATGGTAGAGAATTTTTATGCTTTAATTCATGACCAAAACTATTACTCATGTATCCTGTATGTTTGCCCCTTCATTGTAGCATGGTCAGGCTTGTCTGTACTACAAGTGATAAACAATATAAGTCCCATATAAACAGTCTGACCTCTCTATTTCACTGAGGCACACAATTAATGTTATTTACCCAACACATGACATTTGGTGATATTTACCAAACAGATGACATTCACCAAGAAGAATAAGGTTATTAACCTGATAGAAATTCACAAGGCATTTGGAATGTGGGAAATTTTGGAAAATGTGGGAAATGCCAACTGGAATTTAAAATCCTAGCTAGTTATGAAGAAGCCAGAACTGAGTATTTGTTAGATTAATTTATAGTTAGGCAACTGAAGGGGCTGCTTGCAGAATGATGGTTGAATTTTGATGTTTGTTGCTCTGCAAGTAATACTGAGATCCGAAGTTGGTTGAGTTGATTCTGTTAATTGAAATTCAAATCTTATCTCAACATATGTTTATTTGAAGCACCTATGAGCTGCACCAGCCTCTTTTAGGTTACTTGTGTATAATCATGCTCATATTTAGACTTTATTCTAAATTAGTCTAGACTAATATTATTCAATTTACAATGAGTACTGAGGCATGCACTGTAAAAGGCTAAATCCTCTGAGGGGAATGAGTTGTGCTCTCTGACTTTCAGATATTGCTGTCTTTTAAAACACATATAAAAGTAGAAGAACTCTACAGCAAATTTTTAGTCAACTCTCAACATCCTCACACATTTTGCAGTACTTTAATCCCATTTTTTCTTTCTAGTAAAGCGGATTTGAGTTGGTATTTCTACCTCTTGGGAACATGTCTACCAAAAGAGTTAGGCATGTGTATCTCTCTCCTGGTGTGGCTGTACCATTATGCAGAAAACTGGCAAGCAGAGAAACATAAACTCATAGCTCAGTGATTGGGATGCTTGCCAGAAGGAGAGGAGTCTTGGGTTCTGGTCTCTCTCTGCTTAGTTAGATTCCTGCTTTAGTATCTGATATTAAGCAGCATAGTTTTAAACCTGTCAAGCTGTTGAATCTAGTCTAGGTTAAAATATTCTATTGATTTCTGAGTTTTCAATTCTAAGCTTTGGGAAAATTGAAGTTTAACTATCTTCACAATTAGACAGAAGCTGAATGGTCATAGTAAGTGTATAAATGCTTTATTCACAGATGTGTGTTTAAAAAACTTTCATCCAATGACTTAATTTTAGAGCTACCTTTAATGTTCCTCTAAAAGCTGATTAATCCTGATACTGTCTCTGCAACTCTTCCTTAAATTCTATTTCCATCAATTGATTTTAATTCTTTGGAAATGAAATGGAGAGGCATGTTTAAGAAAGACATGGAAATCTAAGCAAAAGCTGGGGAAATACAGAAAGAAAAAGAAAATAAAAAGTAGCATGAAAAGACATAAACCTCCTGAACCCAAACACCAAAATATAAAACTGCAGGGAGGAAGAGAAAGAAACAACAGCAAAGACATTAAAGATTCCTAAGGGTCTTTGAAGTACATAGCCAGGTTTATTCATAGAGAGGATGGAGTTGAAAAGAGTTAATGGAAATATTATAGATAAAAAAACTACAGGAGGAGAAGTTGATCAGACATTTAAATTTACATTTTCTTCTGTTTGAATATTGATTGATTTGCTGCTATAAAGACCTGAGCATCAACTTGTATTTTATTCTGTGGTTATGTCCAAGCTCATAATTAAAAATCAAAAAACCCCAAAATTTGCATTCAAAAATAATTAAAGAATCAGGCATTCCCTTGAATAATCAGGGATTTATTAAACTAAGAAAGGGGTTTGCTCCAGCTTCTCCACCCATGACTTAGTAGATTTATGGAATATGGACATTTCCTTCTAGGCTGTAAGGATCTGGTAGCAATTTTGGCAAAAGACATTATTCCTGAGTGGCACAGTGAGCATTAAGCCAGTGCGGCATGCTTGGGTTTTTGGAGTAGTCTTTAAAGACCAGCAACTACAATTGTGTTTTAAGAAAACATGCCCTGTAGATGTCTTAACTTTTCCCTGCGTTGTGCATGTCTGAATATAAGCCTCTTTTGCAGATGTTGAGTTTTTTGACACACCACTGAGTAGTTTCCCTTCCCTTCCCTTCCC